>JAPYZK010003007.1:0-12816 GCA_030522785.1 Platygaster equestris | reverse complement strand
CTGCTCCGCCCGAAAAACCCGATTTAACAATTTGGGAAAATTATAAGGTATGTACAAATGGGCACGTATGAAAAGAAACCGAAAAATTCGTTTTTTATGGGTGATTCCTCTCGAATAACTCATGCATATATTACCTAATGTTGACTGACTAATTCTCATCAGCCAATTTGAACGTAATCGACATTTTAATTATTCGATGCATTGTTCAGTTGTGACTGCAGGAATCGTTAGATAAATATTACGAAAAAATCGGTTTTTAACTCGAAATTTTTGATACCGCGGAAAATTCCGAATGAACGAAGACTTTTTCGACGACTTTTAACACTTCATCACAAGAAACCCAGTAAGACAGACCTACAGAAAATTGATACTGTTTTTCTCTCATTTTACCGAGTCAACGTATGATAAAAATTCAGTGTTAATAAATTTCAACCTTGTTTCCTTAACTGTGCTCGAATTGGAAACCTCCGTAAAATAAGATATAATTCGAATGAACACGTCTACTTTCTGGTTTTTAGTCGTTCTATGGCAAAGTTTACAAAACTCCAGAGGAAGAACAGTCCCGCAAAGAAACGTTCTTAAAATGCGTGCAATTAGTCAACGCCAACAAAAAAAATTACGAAGAAGGAAAAGTGAAGTATACGTTGGAGGTTAACGAATTCTGTGACATACCAAGTGAAGTAATGTATGACTCGCAAGTGATATCTAACGCGGAGGTTCAAGCATATTATTCATCATGGTCGAATTCCACGAAATCGGTTGAAGCAAGTATTTTCGTTGGGGAAGCCAGTTCCGATTTGCCTGACAATGTAGATTGGAGAGATAAAGGTGCTGTCACTCCTGTCAAAAATCAAGGAGCATGTGGATCTTGCTGGGCTTTCACGGTGGTAGGTAGCCTACAAGAAATTTTTTTGCCTTCAATGTCAAAAATGTTCACTAGTCTCGAAACTTAACTTATAGTTGTATTTTGAGTTGTAAATTAAAATATTCCACTATACAACAAATGCTCAACCGTTGGGTTTTAGACAGGTGCACTCGAAGGCCAATATTTTCTGGCAACGAAAAAATTAGTATCCTTTAGCGAACAATATCTGATTGACTGTACTCGCAGTTATGGAACTAATGGATGCCATGGTGCTTCTGTGGATCAGGCTTTCAACGCTGTAAAAATAATTGGTGGTATCAACACAGAAGAAAGTTATCCTTATGAAGGTGTAGATTACACCCGATGCAGGTAAAGATAGTCGATATTTTCCAGCGATTTTCAAAAATCCATGATGAGTACTTTAAAATGACGCTTTAATTCCTCATCTAGACGTAAGTCAGGAAAAGTCAGAATATACATTGAACACTTGGAAGTGCTCACTAAAGGAGACGAAGAAGAGTTGAAGCTTGCTGTTGCAACAATCGGCCCAGTAGCCGCAGCCCTTATTAATTTGGGTGATAGATTTAAACAGTTAAAAACAGGTATTTATTCTATTGAATAGCATGGATCCTCGTGGAAGATTCTAAAAATTTGTTAATATGATGACCGTATTTGCAGGAGTTTACGATGATCCTGATTGTTTGAAGGGAAAATTAAATCACGGAGTGCTTGTGGTTGGTTATGGTACTGAGAATGGAGAGGATTACTGGCTCATCAAAAATAGCTATGGCGAGGGCTGGGGAATCAAAGGTTATGGTAAAATAGCAAGAAACAAGAATATGTGCGGTATTGCGAGTCAACTTTTTGTCCCAATACTGAATAAAATGAAAACCGTTAACAAGGCAGTTTCTGTTCGCGATCACATCAGCAATCTATGCTTTCTACTCATCTCCGTTTTGTATGGACTGTTTTATTGACATTGGTTACACAGAAACGAACGAAGGATTATGTTCAAAGAAAAAAATATTGCTTTCAAAGTATTTTGTTATTCTTCGATATTTTGATTTGTTTTTTTTTCTTCGAAAATTCTACATCGTTCCGTTAATGATGATTAACGAAAAATTGTTGAAATTAGTCATTAATACCATTGTAACGATTCTAGATGTATACAGATGTCATAAATCGTAACAATATGCTCCTTTGTATTTAATAAATTTTGTGAGTGGAATTTTACTATTCGTATTGATATTTAATGCTCGAAACGTTTGTCATAATGTTTTGTGAAATCGATAATTGAAAATGATGATCAACAGTCATCAGTATAATTGAAGTCGTCATTATTTGATTATGTCGATTTTTTTTGACACGGCGAAATGAGTATCAGTTAGTAAATAATAAGTATTATCGTCTTCGTAACAATTCAGTTTTTTTCGTCATCCTCATTATATACAATTCTCGGGAACAATTACATAGTTTCATCATAACGAGTGTCGATCGTTGAGCATAGATGCTCACATAATTACATCAATGTTCATTGTAAACAATTTTCTAGAATATTCTCATCGTTCATTTGAATATTTTACTTCAGTAGCAAAAAATAATGCCTAAAAAGAAATTGAAATATACGTAAAAATATATCCTCGGTCTTCTCCAAAAAATCAAGAAAATTTTGACATTCACCCTCACAAAAATTCGAGCAGAAAATATTGAGGAACTTGCAGTTTTTATAACTAGAAAACATTGAGTCTATAGTTCAATTTTGTCTACAATCACACTTCTGCCAACAACGTAAATCCTTCTTTAAAACAAACAAAAAATTGTCATCTAACACTAAATTCACAGCTTTGCTCCCAACACGAATACATGCCAGGAATAACACCATAGTAAGACAAGCGTTATAAATCCAACACTCAAGAGACACAAAGAATAAATCAATCAACCACCCGCGAACGATAAACGAGGACTCAAAAACAGTTATTCCCGGCGTAGCGATAAAGTCAAGTCGCGCATCCCCCAACCAGTGGCGTAGTATGAAAATACAGAAAATCGAAAAATGTTATGCATACGAAATTAATTCGAACCCCACCGAAATTTAGCTAGTTTTTCGAGAGAATGGTTAAAAACAAATGTTTGAATGATATTCTTCGAAATTCGACTTCTGTTGGGCATCATTTTGAGTCAAGTTGAAGGGCTCCATTAATCATTTTCACCTATTAAATAGTAATTTTTCGACACTTTTGACGACCTATTTTCTTTGAAATATCTACATGGAAGCTCGAACTTCAATCGTTTAATTTCCCTACCATTCAACAATAAATCCCTTGACCTTAGTGAGAAATCATTAGCATGCCGCTGCATAGGAACCTCGATGATTTCTTCATCAAACTATTTATAATCCGACGTGATGGCGGAGACGAAAACAGGTCGGGATTTACGAACTTGCGAAATATGAGCAATGAAAGTGGCTTGATTTATCGCGGACGCGCGGTCGTCGAACAAATAATTGCCGAAGAATCCCGAAACCGGTACCGCGGGTGAAAATGAAATTTCACGCTGTTTTTTGAGCGAAATTCGATACATGGAGTCACAGCTTGGATTCGCAATCATCATCAATTTTCGAGAGGGTTTCGGTCCGCTAAATGTACCGGGATTACGCGCAGTGATGAACAACCGAGCTTAATCCACGATAAGCCGATAGCGGAATCCACCGAAAAATTGGGGTGATTCGGTCGACCGAGAGGGACTTCATTTTTGGCCGAGCACGGAGTTATAGTGACGAACGCTCTCCATAAAAAAGAACGCGCTGTTCGTAAAAGGATTTTCCTTTGGTTTCGTGGAAGGGGGTTAAGTAAACTTGATTGCGCCAGTTCCCGATTGGCGCGATTATATGTTTGTTTTGGACAGTAGATTTTATTGGAGGTTTGTTATAGACTGTGGAAAGTTATTCTCTTCGAACTTCTTTGTGCCATTCACATCGATTCCCAAAAACTATCAATTTCCATCAAGTCATATCAATTCCCATCAATTACCCACCAATTTCCATCGATTCCCATCAATTCTCATTGATTCCTATCAATTTTGATTCATTTCTATAAATTCTCATCAATTCCTATATCGATTCTCATTAATTCCCATTGACTTCCATCAATTCCTCTAAATTCTCATCGATTCCCATCAATGTCCATCAACTTCCATCAATTCCTATAAATTTCTATCAATTCCTATCGATTCCCATTAATCCCTATAGAATCCCATCAATTACCATTGGATCCTATCATCCCATAAATTACTGTCAACAACATTGACTGTCATTGACTCCTGATTTTTACCATTTCCATAGTCAAATTTCAAAAAATCACCAGTTTTCTGGTGAGATAACTCGTTACCACTCAAAATATCATAGCTATTCGAAGACAACTTCAATCTGAGAGTCAGGTCCTGAAGAATTCCAAATTACGAAAAGTGTCTACTCAATAAAAATATTCCAATGATTCCTCCTTGTGTCAAATGTCTCTCAATCTGGTAAGGAATTCAGCATCAATATACCAAACACTGTAGGACCCTCGCGTGTCAGATTTGAATACTGCCTGATAACTCTACTTTGTGCACGATAATTCCGCGAGCTCCCAGAAGCAAAGGAATTAATGAATTTCATGCTCCGAAGTGAATTATGCCCGTGGCTTTCTGTGCGACGCATCCTCAAACGCGCTCTTGCTCCCCTTGCGCACTTCCTAATTTGAATGAGTATATAACGATACGGGAATCGGATACACTCCAGACGCGCGGACAGACGAGCGTTGTGTAAGCCAATTACGGCGTGACCCAAATACCTTCTCGCCCTCGCGCTGTACGCAACGAAAAGTACAAAGAACTGGAGCGCTTGCAGTGCGGTCATATTTTATGTGACGACACTTGAAATCGTATTGCAGTGTCTCGATTTTTGTGAGAGGAAGGAATTTTCCGTTCTGAGAATGAGTATTGTCATTTCATTCCAGAATGCGTTGAATATATTTGAAATTTTGATAAGGATTGCTGACTCTACGATGTTTTTGCTGTAATTATATCAACGATGTTGGTGCCGGAATTAAATTTGAATTTTGATTTCCACGAAAATTTTCAACATACAAATCATAAGCTAACTTCTGGATTATGACAGTTCGCAGAAAGTTTCGGGATGTTACGTTTGCGAGATAACATGGTTTACATCATTTTACGTCATCTGAACTTCAGTTAATCAGCGACAGTTATCAAATGTGCATAATTGTATCTAAGTTCCTATGATGATTGTTCATTTATAATTTGTTTTATTCCGTAATTTGCGGATTTGAATGGTTTTAATGGAGGTTCTTGAAAGACGGATCAAACTACACTTATTTTCGTTCGCGCAATCTTTGATGATGAAGTCAATAATTGAAAAGTAAAATAATTTCCGAACATTATTTCGTACACATCCTGTTACTTAATATTTGATTGTAAATATGAATGTGGAATTTGTTATTTTTCTGATCAGAGTGAATTGATTTTCTATGAGATGATAAAATACAAGCATAAATAAAAAAATTTTCCCGAGTCTTCGAAATCTTGAAAAAAGCTTCTCAACTTTCGGTTTAACCAAATGTTTGCACGTTCGGTCGTTTTTGGCCCGTCTTTTTGTTCCTGCTTCCGTCCTATCAAAGGTATTCGGTCCTTTGCGATCTTCCACGCGTTTACGAATTATTCGTTAGAAACAGATCCCGCGGAAAGCCGCATCCCTGTGCTTCTTTTTCATCGCTTCCGCTATTCCCAAGCTTCGCGGGGGGAGCGATGGCTTTCTCAAAGAAATGCCGAAGAGATAAACCCTTTGCATGTCATGTACAACACGCGATAAGCACTTCTTATGCGTTCGCACGACGTTATTCGGAACTTGCGAATTTTCCTCTCGTTTTCTGGCGACGAAAGTCGATGGAGAACATATATATTTTCATACAGGTTTAGTGATCAACTTTTGTCTACAATATGAAAGTAAAAAATGAAAAAAAATGACGCGAAAACATTTACGTTTTAAGCTCTATTCGTATTTTTTTCATTTCGTAAGTTACTATAAGTGAAAACCATCACCATATTCTCTCCCAAACAAAATCTGAACTAATCCCAGTGTTTGGTGTGAAAAATCCTACTATCATTTTTTTTTTCTGATCAAAACTCGAGCGCAAAAAAGACGAACGAGGAAAAAAAAGCATGTACGGAAGCTGTTAATCCGTGCAGGGTCGAGGGATTACGTCCGAGTTCCGCGAATTTTCATTCGCCGGCGATTCTAATGATTCGCGTGCTTTACGGCGCCGGGGCCAAGTCGCCCCTGGCTATTTTCGCGTCCGCGTCAATGGCCAAAACCCGAAGTTGAAGTCGAGCGAAACTAGACAACATCCATTCTGCTGCCACGGGCCAACGGTCGCGCATCCGACTTTTCTGCGGAACTCGCGGATCAAGGACGATGCGGTGCCCAATATCCCGAATGATATAGGAAAATACGCCAGCGCTTTTCCGTACGCCCGCTTTGATCCTCGTTCCGGTGTCGATCCTCTTTACGTTCGGACATTTTTAGTCCGACAAAACGAATGGCTCGTTTACATGGATCCTGAATTTGTCCTTTTTCGAGTTTCAATAAATTTTTTGATATTTTTTGGACGAAAGCTTTTTATCAATGGTCATTTTGAGCTCTAGTGATATTTTGGAGTACGTATTTTCGATCTTACGATGTTTTTGAGAGGAAAAGTGTCGAAAAAGCTTGTATCTATGTTTTGTGGAACTTGATTGAGTTTTCAGCTTCAAAGAAGCTTTAAAAGCACCAGTTTTCGGAGCAGTTCTTTTTGCGTTCGGACATTTTTCGTCTGCAAAACTAATGATTTTTGTCCATGGATCCTGAAATTGTATTTTTTTTTAGTTTGAATGCATTTTTTCCTATCTTTTTGGCTGGAAGCTTTCTGATTAATAGTCATTTTTGAGCTCCAGTGACATTTTGAAGTACATATTTTTCACCTCACAAGGTTTTTTAGTTGAAAAATTTTGTAAACGTGTAATCAACGTCCATTAAAACAAAACTCCGAAAAGCATGAGTTCTCGAAGCACTTATTTTTATATTCGGACATTCTTAGTCTGCAAAACGAATGATTCCTGTCGACGAGTCCTGAATTTGTTTTCAATTTCGAATTCATTTTTTTCTACTTTTTCACCGCAAGCTTTTTAATTAATAGTCATTTTGAGCATTAGTGATTTTGAGCATTACATATTTTCGATCTTACGAGGTTTTTTCGCGTGAAAACTTTGAAAAAGCACGAATTATATACGTCTCGTTGAACTTCATTGACTTTTCTTTAAGCAACCTTGAACGAAAATCAACGTCCAGTCAAAAGAAGCTCCAAAAGCTCTAGTTTTTCAAATGGTTTCTTGAAAAACCTCTAAAATCAACCATTACTCTAAAATGTACCTTCCGACAGTGCATCATCTAAAATACTACTCCACTCCGAAACATAACTCACGACCAATTCCGCTGAAAAATTCAGGAAAAAATTTGCTCTCATTCCAAATTCCGCTCGTTCCCAAGAACCTGGACCTGATAATGCAACGCACGTACTCCTCATAATTCTCGTATTACGTCCCTTGGCACTTGATAACTTCGCCGGCATTAAAGATAATTAAAACTTCGTCAACTTCGCCGAGAATTTGCGATCGACTTCCAAGTTCACTCCGGGGGTGGAAAAAAGGGGCATTTTTACGTGCTCGCAGTTAGGGGGTTGAGCGCGAACATTCGCCGCAAGTTCGAGGCTGCTTATTCTTGGCATTTCCCGTTGTTGCCGCAATTATGTGGGTTACTCGATGGTAAATATTGATTTGGGTGGTGGAGCGAGCTGTTGTTGTTGGAGCTGAATTCACGTTATCTTGGGCTTTGTGTTACAGATGTCACTCACGTTTGCTGAGTACAGGTATTATTGAGGGAACTGCTTGGGCTTTCGACAGTGGCGAGTTGAGCGATAACAGTGATAGCTGTGGTCACGTATTGGGGCTGCATGGATGGTGAAGGAATTCCTTGTTTGTAGTGGATTTTTTTGAATTTATTTTTTGCAAACCTGGTTTAGTGTTTAGTTTGGAATAAATTTTGAAATGAAATTTCAACTCCTGTATGGGAATCCTTTCATGCAAAAATTCGAGTGTGAAGAACCAAAATTTGCAGAACTTCGAAATTCGTAAACTATAAAAAAACAAAGATAAATAAAAAAAAATTGTAAAAATTTCCAGTCTCGGAAGTACTACAACAAGAATCAATAAAAATCACAGATTTGAAAATCAACATCAAAATATCGAGAAATCCGAAAATTTGACACCCTAATAAAAAAATTTGAAAATTTCGAATTGAATACTGTAATATCAGAACTTTCAACAACAAGAAACTAGAAAATAAAAAAAAATCCGACTCTCCACACAATTGAAAAAACTCCATTTCTCTTCAAGTTCCAAAACTAGGCCAACAAGCAAAACCCCTTTCACCCTCCAAACACCATCTCCCAAAAGCCCAAGTACCACCGCATTTGAGTTCGTTCCAAATCGCGGGCCCCTTCATTATCTCAAAATAGCCGCTCGTGCATCTCATAATTCAGTCCGCTGGTGAAAAATCTTGCATCGGGCGCGCACTTTTTGTCTTCGACGAGCGCGTTACGCGGACGCGGACAAACATCGTCTAGCCGCGCTTTATTTCCACCGGGAAATATGGGAGCCCCGAGCGTTTATACGTTTCGTTTATTCGTGCCAAATGCACGGACTCCACAAAGTACTCCCAAATTACGAGCCAATTTTCCCGTAAGGAATGCTCGAAACGTTTGTACATTTCCGCGGCTGAATAGCCCCTTTCGCGTCGCGAGCCACGTCGTAAAGTCGCGCGTTTTCTGCTTTACAACTCTTGTCTAGGGCATGAATCATCGATTGCGTCAAATGGTATGGTTAATGTCCCGTTAATCGACAATGCACGGGTAATGAACGGGGTCGAAAAATGGGAATAATGAGCACGTAGGTGTTGGGCTCGAGTGACTTGGCTTCAATTGACGGCAATTGAGAATGGAAAGTGGAGGAATTGTTGGTGCTTTGTGTACTCGAACGATGGATAAATTAACTTTATTTCTAGGAGTCGATGTTTCGTTGGAAATTGAGGATTTAATTTTTAGTTTGGATTATTATTAATTCTAGGGCGATGAGTGGCATAAAAGTTAGAAAATTTTTCATCAAATTACATTTTTATTCGATTCAGGCATCTCAGTATTTTGGTAAATAACGCATGCGATAGGATGAGAAAAGGCCCTTGAGATTCGGTCGAGTGTTGGCTGATCAAGCGGATACCGGAAGCCGGCGCACAGATCTGGGCAAACGGGAACAGTGGCCAGCTGAATGGCATTAATTAGCTGGAATAGACGGGGGATCGGTCGATCCCTGCTGTTCTATATCTATATCGCGTTCGACTATGAACACGTGAACCTGCCTCGTACACATTGCGTGCGCTTGTGCCTACGGGACGGTCTCTTTAAAGGGGTCGGGTCCATTGCTACGATTCTAATTCAGGACAAAATTGGATTTTTCTTTTCTGAAGTCATTGAAATTACTGGTGAATGTCATCAAAATGACTTGAGAACTGGATTTTTATTGTGAGATGAACTTCAGTACACGAAATTATCTCATTTTAGGAACTTATGAAAGTACAGTTTTTGATGGAAAAAGCACTTGATGAAATGTTTGCTCTCTCAGGTTTAGTTAGTGCAATTTTCACTAATTTGATGTGTAGTTCAGTGATGAATTTCAAAATCGCACCCTTATAGTGAGGGTGAACACTCGATTTTCAGGGTTCCACTTTCAAGGTGGGGCAATTTTCTCAAATTTCAATTTTCACATCCTTAAGTTAAGATTCGACCTTGAATTTCCAGTTTCTCTCCTGACTTAGAACCTCAATTTTGGGATTCACAATGATTCACAGTAAAATTTCCTTACAAAAAATACGAAAATTTGCATAGTGAACACTCGATTTTCAGGGTTTCACCAAGTTCAGGCAATACTTCAAAATTGTCATGATTATATCTCAAGTGAACGATCGACCTCGAATTTTCAGGGTTCTCCCTCAAGTTTGGAGCGAACCTCAATTTTGAGGTTCACCCCCAAATTTCGTCATGAAAAAATACCAAAGTTTTCATAACATCAAAAATTACTAAAATGGTCAAAAATGGCAGCAACTCTCTTCCAGGACTTATTCAAACCACCCACCCCTCGTAACCAAAAATTTACCCCTCTAAATCGCTCGTGTCTTGTGCACCCGATCGTGTAGCGTTCAAGTGATTGCCCAGTAAACGTCCAACGCAGCTTGGGTCGCTACAGATTGGGTCCGTTTATTGGCTGCTGACAATTGTCCATTTGTTTTCCGACATCGCACCGCGTGCGCGCGTCCGACTGCCGCCGCTCGTAACCCCCGCGAAATTGCAAGAAAGCCCCGATGTCCTCGCGGCTACGGAATTTCAATAGAAACATCGTCCCTCGTTCGCGGTCGCGACGTCAAAAGGTCGACTCGACGACGTTTCCTCGGGAACCGAACACGTGGATCGTTTCGGTCGTGCACTTTAAAGCCGCTCCCGCGGGACCAGCTGAACTTTAGCCCGGGCCGAAGCTTCTTGGAGAATTCAAGCACTCCTCGGGAAGGAGTTTTTTCGCGTATGAACAAATGCGAGGGTTTATGGAACGTTTGGGAATATTTGCCGGGTCGTGGGACTTTTCGAGTTATTGACTGGGTGAATGATTGAGGGGTGGACCTTTATGTATGACGTGAGGGGTGTTTCAATGATTTCGTTGGACGTAGTTTATGTGTAGGAGTAAGTCTAGTATTGTCTAAATTTTCTTGCAACGCCAGAAATATGAGTATGGTATTTCAAAATTTATGTAGAAATTTGGAGTACGTGGAAACTTTGAAAATCGCGGAATTCACAGGACTCTGAAAATGTTAGAAGTCGATAATTTGTGATCTTCGAAACTCTTGAGAACTTCACATTTCTGGGGCATTATTGAAATCTTCGGGATTCTAACATTTTTCGAACTTCTGGAATTTTTGACATTTTTGGAATATCAGAACTTTATAATTCCTTGAAACTTTGAAATTCCATGAAATTCCATAATTTCCAGAGCTTCAAAATTTCAATCCTCATAATTCTTGAAAACTTTAGAGTTCTCGGGAAGTTTCGAGAACTTAGAAACTCTAACATTTTTCAACTCTAACAAACTGTCAACAATTGACAACTATCGTGCTGGCGTGACCGCGATCACGTACTAACCGTTCCAAAAACATTCGTGGCGGGTAAAGCGAAAAAAACAAACGAACACTTAGTTCATGATATCAACATCTCTCACGGAAAATCATGTCATTGCCGCGGTCGGCAACATGCAAAATTATGAAAATCCAACCTTTTGTCGTCTCTTTCCACCTTCCACCGCGTCGCTCTCCCTCTCTCTCTTTCGCTCCATTTTGCGGTCATCCCATTGTCAAATCCTCGTCCCTTCGGCGCTGTTGACACTTTTGTCAGCGTCGGAAACGTCGGCAATGCTCAAATGATTCACTTTGATACACTTTCTGTCGCTCCCTAGGAGGCACACGAGTTTTCCAATGTTTTTCTCGGCGTGCCGCGTCGCCGTAATGACAGAAATTACGCCGTAACAAAGAAATGTAACCCTAGTGATAGTCGCTTTTATAAAAACAGGCAAAATTGTTATAAAATAAGTGAATTATTTATAAAAATTCGTTTTTTTATAAGGTCGATTTTATAAAAGTTATATGAAGTTTTTGATTTTTATGAAGTAGTTTTATAAAAATTTGTTAAAAGAGTTTTCTTATGAAATCTATCGCAATTTTCATGCGATTTATCTGTTTTTTTATAAAAACAATTAAAAGCTTCCACATTTTCTTATGAAAACTTCATTTTTATAAAAACTTCGCGATTTCTATAAAAAGTTTCATATTTTTATATTAAAAAAAAAACTTGCCTGATGTAAGGAATTTCTCTTATAGTAATATTTGATACGTTTTTATTACACAAGGGAATAGAAAATCATGTTTGTAACGTTTTTTAGCAATTACAAAAAGTAAAAACATATGATTTTATAGGATTCGAAAATTCTTCAACTTAAATTGAAAATAAGCATCCAAATTGACATAGATTTTATAGACAAGAAAGTTGACTACCGGATTTCTTATTATTACACTATTACAATTACTTATTATTAAATACAATTTTGAAAATTTCGAAGTCGAATGATCGCAGATATGAAGTATATTTTTTGATCGATTTACGTGACTTTGTTTATATTTTTACGAACTACAGACGATTTTCAATCATTTCGAATCAATAATGGTAGAAATATTCTACGAAATGTTTTGAAATTTTGTAATATGACATTTCCAATACCAAAAACGTTGGTTAATTTTTGCTGATCTTTCAGAATTTAAAAAACTGCGTTTGCTGAGTGAAAATTTGAAACACATTTTCGATTAATTTGAAATTCTATTTTACAAATCAGAGAATTGCTGAAGATATTATATAAGGGATATTCAGTTCTCAATGATCACATAAAATACATCTTTACTCATTAAATGTCCTCGTTGGAACTTAATTTTCATCGCAAACTAAGTTCCTCGCGCACGTTTCTCGCGGGAGTCCTTACGATATCGCGAGTACTTGAATTAAACAGTTACTACTCGCAAACGTCGGGCTGTAAAAGAAACGTTACCAGCGCGCACGAATCGTCCTGTTACGCTTGTCTTAGCGCTGTTACTTTCGTTATCTCCGCACCGAGTCGGAGAACGGAGCCATTCGATGACGATTTGTGGACCGATCACGAGGGATTAGAAGCGTATCGAGTAGACCGCAGAAATGACGCCATTTGCCAGAATGCTGATT
>JAPYZK010003006.1:0-17982 GCA_030522785.1 Platygaster equestris | reverse complement strand
AAACAAAACTTGAAAAATTGCACAAGAATTTCCTGTACAAATATTCGAGAACACGGACTGACAGAAAATACTAAACAGCTGCGGACCAAAACATTTCATTGATGTGTGCGTGTACGAACACATTCATCCAGTCGCGCAAGCGCTGACCTGGAAGCTCACCCGCCCGTGTATGTGACTAACACACTTGAAAAAAACTCGACTAGATTCGAGCGGAGTGAGTGAGTACCCCTGCAATTGAACTTGTCAGTCTTGTCAGTCCCGTTCACTTGAAAACTGAAGTAGGTCGAATGTTAACATAATCACATTTCTTGTGTTTACAGAAAATAATGTCGCAAAAAACACATGAAAGAAAAACCCTAAAAAAATTTGTGATTTGCAAAACAAGCGATGGATACTGCGTTTTTTTACGTCAGTGGCTGTCGATGGACAGAAAGAGTGGGTTTCTGCTACCACGATCTGGGGATTTAGGGGAATCTGTCTTTAATGAGCATCTGCCTTGCGCGGGGTTGTTGGAGACGGAAATACGGAGAATTGTTTTTGAATATGGTGAGAACACGACATCGAACATAACAAAATGAGAAAAAAGATAAGGTTTTATTCCATCTATTAAACATTTGTTATAAGTTCATTATTCCAATAGTTTTTACTTTTTCCGTGTAAACAAAATTGAAGGTTTATAAAAATTTTTCAAAACTCCATTTCTGTGCCCTGGCACAATAAAAACAAGAATTGCGACATTCAATATCCGTGTTTAGTGTTTTGATCTTCGGTTTTTTTTCATTCACAGAATTTAACCATTATTTATATCCATCGAATTTTACCCTTAATATTCATTAAATAATTTTCATGGCGTTAAGATCAAAAAATTTGTCTGTTCCAGAAAGAAATAAGGTTCCTATCATCTTTTAACTCCCGAAAGTATCAAAAATATTGTTTTTTATAGTTCGACAGTAAATAACGAATAATGAAAATTCCTAGTTGTCCTGACTTGTCACGATTCCTCGAATGCAGATGATTTTTGGGTTTCGTGAAATTATATTGTGCATGATGATTCCTGATATTGTTTATTACTTTCAAACTTTCTCAATAGTTTCTTTATAGTTTCTAAATTTTCTCAAGACCGTCGTACTTCGAATACAATTGATTTATTTGACATTTTTACAGTATTTACCAAATTTTTTGATTTTTTTCAAGATTAGGCCAAAATATTCAGCATCAATCATCGCTTGCTCTATAATAAATAAAAAAATCAATAGAAATCCTCAAATCAGTTGACAGTTGCTGGAAAGAATTGACCTTTTTTGTATGTTCATTATTATTATGGAATGCAAATTTTAGACTCGTTCAAAGAAGCGAAGGAATCCATGAAAATAATATTTTATAACAGTCGTAGGATCTCGGATCAGGAGTAGAGGAATCTGATTTAAGGATATCGCGAGGCAAAAGGCATAAAAAAGGCGTTCCAGTCATTCATCTGATGATCATGAGTCGGAAAATTCGGGCGACGAACGACCTCGCCAAAAGAACAAGAAACAGAAGAATAGTGGGAACTCTGTCCCTTAATTTCGGTCTTTATCCGAGATTATTGAACAATCCAAAGAAAGTGTGTTCACATTTTTTGTACTAAAATACGACTTTAGACAAAACATTGAGATATGATGGATATATCTACTGCTTATATTAACACAGTTTATTCTATTTATATTATTATAAGATTTTTTGATGTTCTGCTGAGTAGATTATTTTTTTTCTCAGAATTGAAGCAAAATGAATATTTAATTTTTTTTTACATTTTATTACTAAAAAATGGGCACTTTTTCCACTTTATAAAATTTATTATTCAAGTTCTTTCAGCATTGGAATAATTTGTATTATTGAAAAATTATTTGGAGTCAACATTTCAACATCTTATTATTTTACAGAAACTCATCGTGACACGGACAGTGAGAAGAATACCAGGAGTAGCCCTGAAGTTTCCCCGAAAAAACAAACTGATCCCTGAACGCCTTTAAGAAGTAACAACAACTCTGATGAGATCAATCTCTCACCCAAGAGTCTGGTGGCAGATACTTTTTCAGAAGAGCTCAATAATGAATGGCCTGCGGAGAAGAGTTGTTTGTCTATCGTATCCGCGCTGAAAACTCTATACGTCGGTGCGTATGATAATGTGTTTTTTTTTTCGTTTATCGTTAGCTTGTTTTTCTTGTTATATTAATTTGGGTATTTTTTTTTTTTTTGTAGAAAGTACTAAAATCATCATCACGAAAATAAACAAAGTACAAGTTACGATCAACAATTTGGATAAACGGGTCCGAAATCAGGAATTGACCATCAAAAATATGCCTAGAACTTCGGAAAAAAGCATAACGACCAAAGAGATTGAAGACAAATTGCCATCGCGAAACATGTTGGATTTTGACGCGTTCGAGGAGAAATTGAAAGATGTGGCATTTATGCAAAAAACGGTATTGCTAGTTTTTATAATGGTTATTATGCAACAAAAACAACAAACTATCAACAATAAAGATTGATATGATAATAAAATGGAATGTGGCAATGATTTCCGGTGAATCCGTGCATTTATCCAAATTCATCTCTATTTATAAGTGATTTATTGGATTCTGAATGAATATGCATAACAATGCATGATAATAAATATTCATTATCTTATTGTGGGATGTTACTTATTCCAAAATAAGAAACCTTTACCCGTCGTGCAATTTTGTCTATTTCAAAAACTTAAACCACTTCATGAGAGCAAAGAAAACGTGTTTGTAAAATTTCAACTATCAACATAAACTTAATCTTGCAGGCAATTTATATGAAAACTATTGGCGGGAGCGACAGTCACGAGTTGCTCCAAAATATCATGAAAAGATTTGTATCGAACAAACTTGCCCTGAAATTCAATGATATGGGGAAGAATAATGAAAAAACCGAGGATGGCGCCGAGGGACTCGACCTACAGCAGAAACGGGCCCTCAAAGAAACTTAGTTTCTGAAGTGCATGTTTCGTATGTACAATTTTTGTCATGATAGTTTCGATAATTTTTCATAAACGTTCATGAAATTTTCGGATTTTCTAATATGACAAGGAAATTCAAATTCTTCTGAAGGTTCAGATTTTCTTTTATTTGTTGATTTATTTTAGAGAATTTTGGGACTTTTCAGATTCTGGAAAAATACTGTTGAAAAAGTTATAATTTTTAGAGAACTCGATTGGTTTATTCTGTGAGAGTTATCAAATTTTTCTCATCGTTAAAAAAATAAGTTTTGTCTATCATTGAAAGTGATGTCATTCTTACTAACGTTTTAGACAAATTAAAATAAATACGAATCCTGGACAACATTTTTTCTCCAAGGACGTCCCTTAAGGTCCCCAAAAAAGTCCCAGGGTCGTCCCAGTAACATCCCGGGTTCGTCCCAGGTACTTCCAAATGTCCGTTTTTGGGATTTTTGGGACCGTTCTATGGGCAATCCCTGGGGAGATCCGTGGACGTCCCAAAAACGTTCCAAAATTTGAAAATTCTACTTGTTTAAAAATGGTAAAAAAATGCAATATAAGCTTGAAATGCTTTAATTATAATTTTTGTACTCACAATTTTTTTTTTTTTCTAATTTCGGGACGTTTTTGGGTCATCACAGGATCGTCTCAGGGATTAACCATAGAACGGTCACAAAAACAGACATTTGGAAGTACCTGGGATGAACCCGGGATGTTACTGGGACGACCTAGGGCCTATTGTGGGAACTTTGAGGAACGTCCCTGGGATAAAAAATGCTGTCCGGGAATTATTGCGAAAACATTATTCAAAAATCTATTGCAGATCCTACATTTTTTCATTTTGTTAATCAAAATGTTTCATAAGCATTTAGAAAATTTTAGATTCCATAACTTCTGAAATAAATTCAACTTTTTAAATTGGAAAATAAGAATATAAATCGTCCCATATAGCAACTGTGCGACGCACATTTGGCGCATTCAAGTTCAGAGCACACATAAGTTTTGATCTCACGTGATGCGAATTTTGTGCGTTTTGCAGATTAATCAAGTTTCGGCAGTTTTTCTTTCGAATTTCAACATTGATCGTTGAATGTGTCAGAAAATATCGTTTTATTCCGCTGATGTTTATATTTAGAAAATTTCAATTCATATACATATGCATTATGTATGTTGAATTACAATCTCTGTCATTTAAAGCGATGAAATATGTCCTGCATGGTTTTTGTCTGCATTCAATCTCATTCCCGCATTCAATTATATACCAAAAATCATAATCATCCATTACATTTATAGTATAAGTTCAAGATCATTTTATTTTTGGCCAATTTCCCGCGCATGCATAAATCCTGCTCGCGCACACATGTTCAATAATCAATATATCGATATCGATTATAAAGTACAATACAACATAACCTTTTTTCAACATAAAAACAACAACAAACAGCACATGTGGCGCTGTGTCCCTATGAAATATCGTTTTGTTAATTGGAAAATTGTTCAAAAAAACTTTGGAATTCATATAGTGGAAGTTTGGAGTGTTCGGACCTCCGCGGAAAATCTCAGATTCTCAGCGCTAAGGTAACGAAATTTTTCCTGTCAATTTTCAACAGTTATAATGAGTAGCATGTTCTGATTATTTGAGCTGCTGTATTTTTGCTTTTTATTTGTTGTAAGTTCGACAAGAAAAAATTTAAAAAACTATCTATTCATTTTTTTTATTTGGAATCAGTGCAAAAATCTTGAAATTGGAATGTAAACAATCAATCATTTTTTTCCTGACTATGATGTAATATCGAAATTCAATTATACAAATAATAACAATCATTCATTGGATGATGTTTTTTTTATTGAAGTCATTATTTTCATTTCAATTGAATGTTGAACTTTTTTGTTTTTTCGAACATCAAAAGTTTTCGGTTCGGTCCGAAATTCAAAAATATTCAAACATATTCAAAAATATTTTTCCACAGATCTCAGTGAAAGTTTGCTGATTTTTTCCGATCCTGCTGCTCACAAGTCTGCATCGACAAGTACTCGGACATCCACTTGCTTTGAATAAAAATCACCCGCGATACGAAATAAACTTCAACATATCGAAAAATTTGAACCGGTAAGAAAACAACCTTCACATATTATTTTATTTGGAATTCTAGAATAAATCTTGATATTGAAATTCAAAAAATTATTCATTCTTTTTCCTGACAATCATAAAATATTGACATTCTATCATAAAAATTATTATTATGATTCATTACATGGAGTTTTTCCTGAGAACTGAAATATCATTAATCTAAACTTAATTGTTATTAAAAATGTTTGGTTTCTCAATCATTCAAGTTTTTTCATTCCAAGTCTGAAATTTAAAAATATTCAAGTTTTGCTGAGAATTTCAAAATAATATGGAACGAATCTTTATTTAATTTGGAATTGAAAGCCTAATTAATTATTTTTTCATTTTCTACAGATCTGAGTGCGATTTTGATGACCTTTTCCGATCCTGCTGCTCACAAGTCAACATCGACAGACACTTGGACATTTATCTACTTGGATATCAATCAACCAGCGCCAAATACCAAGCACCTTGCGGTCCGGAAAAAAGAGATAAACGTATGAACTTCAACGTACAGAGATACAAGTGGGTAAGAAATCTATCTTTACATTTCTCCATTGATGATGAAAAAAATTCCGCAGAAAATCTGGAATTGGAAATTGAAAAAAACCAAAAAGTTTAGTTTATCAAACATTATAAAATTGTTCAATTTTTATGTCAAATTGAAAATTTTTAGATTTTCATGAATTAAATTTCGTTGTGTCAGTCCAAAAATGTAAAATATTTGAGTTTTGTGAGATATTTTGCAATTTTCGGTCAAAAAATTGCGAAGATTACAATTTCGTTTTTAAAAAATTTTCCGTTCTTTAAAATGTTTCAAAATTTTCGAGATTGTTGAAGATTCTGTGAACTTCCCAGGCGCATTTCAAAATTTTATCTTTCGAGAAAAATTCAAATAAATTCGAATAAATTAAAGGGGAAAAAAATACGATGGGAGATAAGTGCGAGAGAGTATCCAATGAAAAACGCGTGACGTTAATTAGTGAACGGTCTTTCTAATAAATTTTTTTTTAAATGAACAAATTTTAAGTTTTACACTTAATTGAACGAATATTTGAGTTTTTCAAGAAGTCCGAATTTTAAGGTTTCTGAAACGAGTTGAATGTTTCAAGATTTTTTGATTATTCTAAGTCAGTGACTTTTTTGGAAATGTTCCAAAATGTTGACACTTTCAAAAATAGTAAACTTATGGTTTTTTGGAGATAATACAAAATTCTCACGTTCTACATAATTTTTTAAATCTGGATTACTTTTAATATTTTCGGGATTTTTAGTTTTTTATCGATGAACCGTTGTTGGGTTTGTTTATCAATTTCAGGAATCAGTCGATTCAAACATTTTTTGTTTTTCAAGATTCGAAAAATTTTTTTTTTCCAAAAAAATTTTGTTTCTTTCATGTTCATATTTACTGAGTTTCATATAAATTTTGGACAGCACGTTTTGTTTTATAAAGATTAGAGAATTTTTCAACCCCGGCGATTCATCTTTCACTTATCATACACCCGTACGTGTGTATAATGGGTGTAAGATAAGTATGAGATGAGTGTAAGATGAGTGAAAGATAGGTGTAAGTTAAGATGATATTGAATTTTAAAGATTTCGGAAATTTTGGCAAACTACGAAAATTTTGTGAATCTTACAGCGTCTTTTTGACAATTTCAAAACATAAAATTTCACAAAAGTTTTAAGTTTGAAATTTTCTTAAACTCCCGAAAATACGAAAACTTTCGAAATTTTTGAAATATTTGAAAATTTTTTTCTGAATTGTAAATGATTCGAATTAATCCAAAAAAATGAAAGATGCACGAAAATTCGGAAAAATTTTCGTAATTTTCAATATTATATTTTTCAAAAATATAAGAAATTTTCTAAAAGATCAGGTGGTGAAAAACTTTCTGCTATTTTCTAGTATTTTCGGAATTACGGCACTATAAAAATTTTGGTGAACTTTGAAAATTTTTAAATTTTCGACATTTATAAAAATAAGAAATTTCCACAATTTCGGAATCGTCAAAGATTTTTGGAATTTTGAAGTTCTCGGGATATTTAAATATTTAGGAAAATGCAAAAGTATTGCAGGTTCACCAGAATTCCTACAATTGTTCATTTTTTGAACATCTTAACATAAGGACAAATTTTTAAAAAAACCTTGACATCTTTTAAAAATGTAGAAATACTTAATAATTGTCTATATATAATCTTTAAAAATCTCTGAAATGAGATAATGAGAAAAAATGAGAAAAAATACCATCAATGTTCGAAAAGTTCTACATTCCTTCGAAATTTTGCGTGAAATGTTAAAATTCAAAAAAAATGTGACCAATTTTCGATTACTTCTTTGGAAACTTAAACAAATTTAGAAATTATAGAACTTCCGGAAATTCTAAATTTGCAAACTTATACAATTTTTGAAAACCTAAAAACTTACTAAATTCCTGAATTCAGAGAAATTTGAAAATGTTGGGATTATCTACAATGTTTTCAATTTTTTTAACTTTGAAAACGCTGAGTATTTTTAAAATTGAAATATATCTGGAATCGTTCAATTTAAGGATTTCAGTAAAAACAGAAACTTCTGAAATCTAAAAATTTCTGAAAATTCCAGAATTTCGAAAATATTTGAAATTTTAGAAATTTTGGAAAACTTTGAATATTACAATTATTCAAGAAATCATGGAGTTCCCAAAAATTTTTAGTTTTGGAATTTTTGAGAATCCGTTAACTTAGAATTCTCGAAATTTTTAAAAATATGGTATTTTTTGAAGTGTTATTCATTCAATTATTTTTTATTTTGGAAATTTTTTTCTGAAAATTTGTCAATTTTGATTTGTGTTACATTTTTATGATTAAAGATTATTCAAAGTATGACAGACATCATTATTATGTATTTGAGAAATTTCAAATTTTAGTTTCCTCCAACAAATGTAGAAAGTCTAATTTTGTTTCATTTATAGAAAATTTATTTTTTATTATGTATAGAAATATTATTATTCAAAAATGATTATATATAAATGATTTGTTATTAGATATCAATTTAATATCATATGATTTAATTATTGGATATTCATTATTCATTCAGGATTCATTTATAAAAAAGTAATTTCTGGAGAAAATGGGAGATATAATTTATCAGTTATATTTTGAACTATATTCTAGGGGAAGATGGGTCAGAACAGGTAGTGGGGCGAAACGGGAAGTTGGGGTTTTTCGTGTTCTATAAAAACAAACGTGTTCTAGATGAACGCGTTCAGTACGCGTTGTGGACGCGTTTCTTTCTTCTACGAGTCACATTAATATCATATTGTAAGGACGTCTCATACAGGGTAGGCTTAAAGGATCCTTGTTGCTATTTTTGTTTCAGCATATTTTCGATATTCTACTTTAATCTTCTGTAGAATAATGTCTAACAGATATCGACCATTTTCTACTCTGAGCAATAGTCAGAGAAGACGTTGCCTTGCCATCGCGCGAAATGATGCAAGATTGATTCGTGAAGATTTGATAAACGATAATGAAGCTCGAAATATTGCTGACGATGAGGGACCCAATAATAACAGAAACAATGATGAACCTAACGATATAATCGACGACGACGAACCTAGAAATGACAACAACGAACTGTTTAATCGTTTGAACAATAACGGGCATCCAAATGAAGTAAACAATGACAGACTCATAGATAATATCGATGATAATGCAGACAATAACGGACAAGATAATGTCAACAACGAAGATCCTTTAACGATATTAACGATGATGAATATGGAAATGAGATAATCAATGACAGACGAGATGATGAAGAAAATGACGATCTGTGCAACTTTGACGGTGAAATTAATGTTGAAGTAGAAGACATGCCTGATATTGGGGAAGCGCATCAAGCGGCGTTGAGAAACGCCTTTTTAACTGCAAATTTGACCCACACTCAAGGCAACATTTTACTTAAAACCCTTCGTGCATATCCTTTTAATTTACACGACTTGCCGAAAGATACCAGGGCTGTCGTCAACACTCTAACGATAACTGTTCGCAACATCATCGAAAGAAGAGCTGGAGGGACCTACGTTCATATTGGTTCAACAAAAGTTGTCTAACATTCCCGTGCACCTTCTCCCTGGAAATATAGTTGTTGATTTGAGCACGTATGGTGGTCAGCTCCATAGGCATGGTGGAAAGCAGTTTTGGCCTCTGCAGTATCGGATAAGCAACATAAATGACAAAAGATTGATGATTGCAGGAGTTTTTCTGAGCAACAGTAAACCAACGAATGTCTTCGAATTTCTAAAACCACTTCTTACTAAACTGATGGAAGTACTTCATGGAGATGGTCTGCGAGTGCATAACAGATTACTGCCTTTACGAATTCGATTATTCATCGCCGACGCTGTTGCTCGAGCTTTTTACTTAACGTCTTTCGACACAACTCACTTCATTCCTGTTTCAAATGTTGGGTAGAAGGGTTCTCATTTGAAGGTACTACAGTCTCTCTGGGTACTCATCATCGCCCGAAAACAGATGAGGAGTACCGAGAAATGATCGACGAGGATCATCACAAAGGCCCGAGTCCTTTGTCGCGAATAATTGGGTTGGTTTCTTAAGTTCCCCCCGAGAGCATGTACTTGATCTACTGAGGCGTCACTTACAAATTGCTGCATGCTTTCGTTACTGGAGGATTCGCATGTCGTCGTTTTACCGCACGTCGGGTTCAAATTGTAGATTCTAGGATGGCGTTTCTAAAAACATTTTGTCCTTCTGACTTTCACCGGGACCCATCAGTCTCGTCCAAGATCAGTAAAATGAAGGCAACGCAACTCCGACAATTTCTACTTTACATCGGCCCAGTAGTTTTCGAGTCTGTGCTTCTGAAAGATCTGTACCAGCATTTTTTGTTGTTGCACTGTGTTGTTAGATGTTTAAATTCTGGAACTGTGGCACAAGACCAATTTACCTGTTGTCAAGCAGCTTTGGAAGGTTTCGTCATGGTCGCAGAAGAACTCCACGGAAATCGCTTTCTGTCTTACAATACCCATAAATTGTTACACATTTTTAAAGATGTGAGAAGGTTCGGGCCATTAAACTCGTTAAGTGCCTTTAGTTATGAAAACAAAATGCCTGAATTTCGCGATCGACAACGCAAACCGGCCCAAAATCTTGAACAATTTTACAAAAGATTGTGCGAACGGAACGAACTGATGATGAGAACTCCGAATGATGAAGTTGTTTTCAAATTGTCGAAAGAACATGCTGAAGGTCCCTTGTCTGCAGAACTCGTTCCTGAAAATTGCGAACGGTTAGAGAAGATCCAATTAGGGAAAGTTACATTCGAAACTGATGGTCGAAATTGCTGTTTGAAACTCTTGAATTCAGATATATGTATAATCAAGAACATCGTCCGAGTCCAGGGGAATGTGCAACTTCTTATCAGGAAATTCCGCACATTAGTACCTTTCTATTATGTTGGGTTATTGTCCCAAACTGTCGGAGTGCATATGACGAGAGATCTATCGGAAGATTTAGAATTTATAGAGTTAAGAGAAATTCTTGATAAATGCTACATCATGCCAAGATGGAGTTGAGTTGAAGGGGAAAAAGAAAATAGTCATATTTGCGTGAATCTACTGACTCCTTTTGTACTCCCACCTCATATCATGTGATTGATCATGGAGAAGATACACAGCGGGCGTGTTTTTTCTTGGTTTTTTGTTGAAAGTAAATTTTCTGAACATATGCATTTTTTCTCGAATTCCATAGAAGATGAAATTTATTTTGTCATCAATTTACAGGAGCTCCAACATGTTGAAAAATAAAGACTTGAAAAAAATGACTGAAACTCGGAGTGGTTGTCCAAGCTTCCGTCCTTACTGGCAGAACACGTCTTCGTCAGAAGAAATCCCGCATACAAAAAAAGGCATCGTCTAAGAAAACCAAAATAAGGAATGTGCTCAAAGAACTGAGGAAGATGGCTGCGGCTGTTCCATCTGATGGCACATCTACACCTATCTCTTCAGAACATACAAGTTTCAGAATCATCCGAAGATAACGTTTCGCACAAGTATAATAAATGAATACGCAAAATCTTTTCCGATATTCAATTTTCCTCACACATCATTGACAGCACGTTAGTAATCAAAACTATCCTTCAATTCTGTGTTTTCTTGTTTACAGAGACCCGAAAAGTTGTCGTAGTCGCAATTCGTCGGAAAAGGCTGTTAACGAGGCTTCTTGTTCTAATAGTTCGCTTGTGGATGGAAGAATCGAAAAACACAATTCTTTTTTGGACAGCCAGTTGACCTCTGAGCTGACCAATCAGCAACAAACAGCAATTGTATCATTGCCCAGGTCGAAATTCCAAGCAGGCATCGGCAACCATGAAATCGAACCTTTTCACGCAGATTTTCCCCAACCTGATAATACTAAAGCGTCTCATGAACATAAGTAAGTCATTTTGAAAGTTATCGTCTCTTTTTTTTCAAGCAGTTGATACGATTGTCGCACTTTTTATATTCTATTTTACACTGTTATTTGTATTCCTACTTACACTGTTCTTTAATTATCAATTTGATGTAGACAAGTACATGAGATATTATAAATAATGAATTTTTTTAAAATTCCGAACAGAATTGTACGAATGATAATTAAAAAATATGCATTTACTCCATAGGTTGACTTTTTCAAGCAGCACAGACTCTCGTCATCGACTTCCGTCATTCACAGTTGATTCAAGCGATTATAATGACACTGCAAAAGGCCCGGAAATCATGGAGTTTCTCAAAAACATGAATAGGAAAATTCAGTAAGATAATTTCGATTTACTTCCTCTCTAGAATTATTCTGATGTTCAAACAAGATTTGAAAGAGACCATTTTCAGCTCGCATAAGAGACATGCAAATATGAAAAAATGTAACGTATTCTATAAACGGCCCCTTATTTTTTATTTTGTTAGAAAACCAAAAAAAAACTTTTAAATCGCTTTATAACTCTGTACATTCTCATCGATACTATTAATAGTTTTCTCACTATAAAATTGCACGTTTCTTCAGGCACTTGACCACTAAAAATGAACACATTTCAAAACAAAATGAACGACTACGGATTCAAAACGAAGAACTCCTGAAGACGGTGAACGGGTTGGCTAAGGATCTGAAACAGGCTCAACTCGCGGGTAAATCTCGTTTTGACACGAGTCTCCTCCAACCATTAGAAGGATTTCCCTTAACGACCATAAATGACTTCTACCAGATGGAGGCAGAGGACTCCGTCGATGTTCGAGAAAAACTTGTAAGGAAATTATTATCGTAGGGAATATATTGACGCAGTGATCAATGTACAGTCAGGAATGTCATTAATATAAACTTTTTCGATCATTTCAAAGTTTCACAAATTCGAGACTATTATTATTTCGAAATATTCTACATATGTAGTATTTTGACTATCTTAGATTCTAAATATTTTTTAAACATGTTGGAAAATATTCGAAATTCATGTAGACAACAAAATCTTATATCCGCAAAACCTTTACATTTGTCGATTTATTATTTTTTTCGACAGTTCCAGCATTTTTTCAGCCTGGGAGGTTTGACTACAAGAGAATTCATCAGCTGCTGCATGGCATGAAGCAAATTTTCACTGATGAGTTCGTTACAACTCATCTAACTTGGGATGGTTCAAAAGAAACAATAGCATTGAGAGATGCTAAAATCTGTAATATTCTGTTCCGTACGTATGTTTATTCTTAACAATATCATGCTAATCTGAGAAAAAGGAAATTAATCGTTTTTATATTGCAGTTGCCGCAAAGAAGTGTCCTTTCATAGGGCCCGCAGGCAGAACGGATTTTAAAAAGGAAATGAAGGAAGTCATCCGAGCTACAAAACAACGCCACAGAAATACAAGGCAGAAAAAAATGTCGTAGAAGAACAAGATTTTGCCTGGTTTGGAAACCGAGCAAGAAATGGCCACGGAAATCCGTATGCCCAAGAAAAAACTTGGGGTCGCGGATAGAGTTTTCAGCGACGAAGATGTCCACAGCGACACAGAAGAATACGAAGACAACTATTACTCTAGCGACGAAGGATCCAGGATTAGCTGGAAAGCGTGAAAAGCTGATTTTTATAGTAATAAATGTAACTTTAATGATAAATCACGGGTGAACGCAAAAAATAATCAGTGGGAAGGGTTTTTGATTCAAAAGTTTTCAATGTTCTTTCAGTTTCAGCGTTTCCAATTATCAATTTTCGAGATTAAGCAGAACTTATCCCTAATTTTTTTAGTTTCATGTTCAATTTTTCTTTTTAATTTCTACATCGCAGAGTAACAGTGTGTCAGTATTATCGATTTTCGTTACCCTGCATATGCACTGAAATTTTATATTGTGAATTCCGTCAAGCTCAGGAAATTAACATTGAATCGGTTGAACTTTGAAATTCGCAAATTTTGGTAATCGCAATCTTCAGTTACAAATTTTACCTCCTTTATTTCGTGACAATTCTTCCATTGCAATTTTCATTAAAATAGAAAACGTGCGTATCGAAGTATGTCATTTAAAAATTTTTGAACGAACGACCATAATTATTGAAGAATATTTGTAATCTTCCAAATTCATTTAATTTTGGAGAGTCCCGAAATATTCGAATTCTCAATATATCCAAAATTTTCAATTCATTCTTGTAACTCTTGAAATTTGTGACATTTTCAGGACTTAAAAAATGTTTGAAAATTTCTGTAGCTTTGAATTTCGTGACATACTCGACCTTCCAGTATATACGAAATGTTCAGAATTCTTGAAATTTCAGAAATTCGAGAAATATCAGAAATTCTCAATTAAAGAAAATTTTCGAACGTTTGAAATTTCTCAAATCCTGAAATTTTTCAGGATTCTCTGAATCTTTATAAAATCTTTGAGTTTAAAAAATCTAATTATGATACTATTTGAGATTTTCAGAAATATCTAGTTTTTCAGAATTTTTACAATTTTTCTGTGTGACTATAATGTCCGAAATCGCTGAAATTGTTGAAATTTTTGATTTTGCCAATGATATTCACACATTATATAGTTGTGCGGAATCACAGAAGTTGTATAATTTTTCACGACTTTTCAAACTTTTTTAATGTTCAAATTTTTCTAAAGTTTACTAAATTTCCAGTTTTTGAGAATTTCCTGTGAAAATCACTCATTCCTACCATTTCATCATTACTCCTTATTTTACTGAAAAAAATCGATCGTTTGCATATTTTAGAAGTGATTTTAAGCCCTTCAGTTTTTCTCTGCGGTCGTCCCTGTTTTAAATTGAAAAATCTATAGATTTAGAGTTTTTTGTTGTCTTCAAAAAACGAAAAAAAATTGACGAATATGTGTTCCACTTCTAAGTAGAGCTTGGAATAATTTTATGATTTTTCCAATATTCCAAAAATATTCGCATTTTAGGTCAATTCGAGAATTTTGACAAATTTTAATTTGTTCACGCATTCTAACACTGTGAAAATTTTTAAAATGAAATGTTTCGGCTCAAATTGTTCAAAGAATATAATAATCATTATTAGTAGACTTTGTAGGTATCTAAAAATTTATAACAGATGTGACATTCTTGGTCAGAATCTAAAATTTCCTGAATATTGTATTATTAATCATTTCGCACGGTTCTAAAAATTTTCAAAAGTTTTGAATTACCCAAACAATCAAAATTACTTCACATTTTGCGTTAACGGAAAATTAAAATTAAGAAAGGTGTGATACAAAATGCTTGGAATGGATCGTTGGTGTATGTTCGTGTAACTAAAAATAAATATTTGCTGAAAAACAATATTATTGCGTATTATTGAGAAACTCGCTTTTAAATATATATTTCTCTCGAATTCAATTTTCATATTTGCCGCGTTATTTTTTATACGTGCAGAACGCATGCGCAGTAGTACGCATGCGCAAAAAATTTTCGCAAGTCGCACGCGTGCGATCTATATGCGACGCATATGCGCGCACAGATGTCCTACATTTGAGGCACACGCGTGCAACTTGAAGTCGCACGTGTGCTTTCATGATGCGCGCAGAATGAATGCATTTTGCTATTTGGGATAGAATTGGAAAATTATAGATTATAAAATTGTATATAAATTATTGGGACACAACATTCAACGACTATTCTGAAGGTTTCAATTTCTTTTTTTCTCAAAAAAACTAGAAATATTATTATCACATAATTGTAATTCTCAAAATATTGTGAATTGTCAAAACCTTTATTTTTGTTTCATACAGAAGCGGCTGGTCTTCGTCATTCCACGGTTGATAAGAGTTCTCTAAAATCAAAAACCGTTAGCCCTTGGCTAACAGGAGCCACTTCGCGGATAAAAAGAGAAACGTAAGAAATCATATAAGTAATACTTAGATATCCATCTGTGAAAAATGATATATTTCATATTTTTTGAGCGAGAAGCAACAGAAAAAATACGCTCCTAGTACCGGCAGCGGAAGTGCTTCACTTATTCAGGAAAGCGACTAAGAAAAATGCCGACGTTGCGTCGCAATAATTCGTTAATATTTACGTTATTAATGTGTTTCTAACCATGTTTTATAATTTATATTGATGTCATATTTATTAAACGGATCTCATGTTTTTTACTTCATATTTGAAAGTGCAATATGTGTGTTATGTATATTTATGAATAATTTATATACAAATATCTTATATATGTATATGCAATAATAAAAATATTGACTTTATTCTTCCTTTTTTCAGTTCATAAAATGGAAAAAAAAGTTTTGAAAATTAATGATTACCAAAAGCTTTCGTATGATTCATTACTGCCACCATTCTGTAGGAAGGTTCTCGAGGTAACGTTAAAGCAATGTAGCAGAAAGGTTTCAGTGAAGTTTCTGAAAGCCTTCTGTAAGATTTCTGTAGACCTTTTTTCGAAGCTTTCGGTTATCTTTCATCGGCAACCTTACAATAGGGCGGACATTTGATGATTACGGAAAGCTTACCGAAAGGTTGTCCGTAAGCGTTCTGAAAGGAGGAAAGGTTTGGCGTGAAACCTTGCTGAAAGCTTCCTGAAACGTTCCTTGCCGACTGGGTTACTTATACATCATTTCTTACATTCCTTTGAAATATACTTCTTCAAAATATTTTCGTCTGCTCCTTTATTAAAAATCCATGCATGTATATATTTTCAGACATTATAACTATTTCTCGCATGTTTCACGTCCATGCATTTGAAAAAACACGCCCTAAAATGTATCTGCGCAATTACCAATACCCTTTTCCCGTGCGCACCCAGAATTTCATTCGAATGTATACCAAATATCTTTATTTCAGAATATATTCGAAAAGATATTAATCAGACATCTTAAAAATAATGAACGCATCATAATATATACACATGTGTGTGTGTGTGTGTGTGTGTAATTCTGCAAATCATTGTCTCGTGCTCTTCGATCAATTCTATCGATTACCATCAATTTTTTCTGAAAAACGGGTAGGTAAGTTTTTACCACTACAATTCGCTGCAGAGTATAAAGAAAAAACCTTTTTTGTTTATCTGTTGCACGCGCAGACTTGCGTGTGTGTTATCTTATACATGAATAGTAAAGTATAAAAAGTGAGGTTATGTCATTGTTGACAGTTTCAAATTGAACTTTTATACTTGAGAAATTTTTAACCAAATGACAACCTTTGCAGAATTTGCAGTTAACCATGAGTCCGCCGGTTGTGCTGAAAAACATCGTTGCGAATGATGGCTTAAGATGCGTCGTCATTGTCATTTCGACGTATTTGAATACTTGTGTGGAAACACCGATCACCCACTATGTGTACTACCCCAAGCAGCATTATTCGAAGAACAAGAACAAGTGAAGGCTCTTCATCAGCATGTCATGACGCACAATAACCCGCTATCTACGTGCAGTCTTTTCTATTTCAAAATTTTAGATGAAGCAGGTGATTGTCAACTTAAGAATAACGATACATATTTTACTGGCGATAATTTGAATTTTATCATTATATATATATATATATATATATATATATATATATATATATGTATATATATGTATATATATTGTTAAAGTATGTATATGCCCGGAGCAATTTATTTTAGTGTATTGGTATGACTGCCGGAAAGTGGCGCCGCTGATGCAGCTACGGGTGCTGCACTGTACCAAAAAAGAGAACAGACTCCAAGTGTGGAAGTTGTGCATTAAAATAAAAGGAGTAAATACAACCAATAATTCTCGCCTACGTGATTACACCCGATGCCAAATAACAACAGGTTATGGGCCCAGGTGGCGTGAAAAGAAATCGGAGAATTATTTAAATCACGGAACTTCGTCAAAAAAAAAAAAAAAAAAAAGGTCGACTGAGTTGCGAGAAGGCGTGGTCGCTGAAATTGCGTCAGGAAATGAAGAAAAATCCTCGATAACACGTGAACACGGTCGAAGTTCACGGAATCAGCGAAATATCGAGTGATCACTGCCGCACTTAGACCCCTTATCCGATTAGCGAGTGAAATCCATTGCTGCTATACGTCGAGTGGAATAATTTTTGTCATCTAACCTCAAATATGGCTTACGAAATAGAACGCTTTCGAGTTCCAATGTTCGACGAAACAAATTTTTCAAACTGGAAATTCAGGATTGAGACACTGTTGGATGAATTGGATCTTGTGGATTTCATCAATAGGCCGATAAGCGACCTTTACGATGCAACGACATCGGAAGCTGAAGTCGAAAAACTAAAACGGAGGGACAAAAAGTGCAAATCGCAGATAGTTCAGCGAATCGCAGATAGTCACTTGGAATATGCGAAAGATAAGGAAACAGCCCATGCACTCTGGACGTCTCTGAATGAAACTTTCGAACGAAAAGGTTTGGCAAATCAA
>JAPYZK010003005.1:0-20602 GCA_030522785.1 Platygaster equestris | reverse complement strand
TTCGCAAATCTCGGATTCTGGGGTCATGACTATTTTCGAAGTAGCGTATTGGTCGACGTTGAATAGTTCGTCTGTTGCTGTGAGCTGGAAAAATTTGTTGAGGCAAATTCAACGAAATAATACATTTTTCGCAAGATTTTGATCTTTTATAAACGATATCATGTTGATATATAATAATCTTAATTACTTTATTACAAATTATTATCACTTTTCCACTCGTTGAGAAATGTGCTATTTACTCACAAGATAGTGAACACTCGTTTCCTTGAAATCAAGGCACATTTTGCTGAGAAGTAAAAGCAAAGTCGGAGGAAATTTCGGGACTTCGGATTCTGTACTGAATCCATTCGCAGTTGCCAACAAATAGTGCAAGAATCCGACGACCAAACCTTCCCTGACCTCGTCGATGCAGAAACTTTGCACGAACTGACGTTTCAAACTGAAGGATAGGTCGTGTTGCAAAAATACCTAGAACAGTTCAAACATTCATTATAGTAAATAAATGAATCAAGAAAAATTATGAATAGTTGCCCAAATGGCGACGAACCAATAAATCTTGCAAAACGCCTTTAACTTTCTCGATTGTGGGAATGATGAGTGACGCCAATAATTCGTTCAAGCCACCGTCTCCTTCTTGTGAAATTTTCGTTGCCAAAATTTGCCGAACTTTTCCCAAGACATCGCTTAAATGTTGTTTTAGGGAATGCAAATGGTACCTGCATTGTTTTCGACTTGCGTTTATAACGATGTCAGTTCCAATTCTGGAAACAGAATTAAGTGTCACTAAAAAAAGTATCAAATCAATTGGTCAGTTTCTTATGTTGATGCAAATTTTTAAATTAAAAATTCGAAATACCAAATTCAGACTTGGAAATCCGATATTTCAGAATTCAAAATCAACAAAATCCAATACGTAAATTCAAATTCTCCAACTACCAAATTTGGTCTCAGAATTCCAAAAATTCGAAATCCCCAAAATTACCTCGCGAAATCCGTTTTACTACAAAGCGTATTCATCGCCTGAAGTCGCCTGTGGAACCGATCCAAAGCCCTCACCAAAATCGCCGTGTCATTAACGTCCTCGACCCTTTTGCTGATCAAGTCGAAATACTTCATCATATTGTTCATGACGAAAGTATTCAACCTCGAAACGGCGATAGTCTCGATATTTTCGTAACACTCGTCGTAATCGAGAACTCTGTTGACGAACATGTCATTGTAGGAAGCGACGATGAGGCACAAGTCGCTGAGGAAGCCCGAACAGCCCATGTCCACAAATTCGATAATGTCGTTTTCGCACATGTCCTTCAACATGTCCAGTTGCTCCAGCAAACGATTTTCCGCGTGAGCCAAAAATTCGCTGCACAGCACGTCGGGCGGTTCTTTCAGCTGCAGCAAAAGGTCGATACTTTTCGCCAAGGATTTCGTGGACGCGTCTTTTTTGTGGAACTGGGCTCGTAATTTCGATTTCAGCTCTTCGATTATTTCTTCGCAGTCTTTTTGTATGCCTTGGAAAGAGGGCATGTTCCCGTATTGGTTGAGGACGCGTTGGGCGTGGATGTAGTCTTGAACGGCCTGAAATTAGGCGATAATCGGGTTGGGAATTTTGTCGAAAATATTAGTGTGCAGGTTTTTTTTCTCAAAAATGTGAGATTTCGGATTCTGGAGGGATTTTCTTTTTACTTTGGGGCGTTTTTGAACATTTTTTCATGTTAGTTGTTACTGTTTTTTGGGTGTCTTATGTATTATTTTGATTGAGAAAAATAGTTTTTAGTTGAAATGATTATTACAAGTTTCGAGTTCGAATAGAAGGTATTTTTGAATTTATATTGGAAAATCGAATTTAGATTCAAAAAGGTGATTGATCAGTTCTTGGTTTTTTTTTAAATTCTGGAATAAAAACTATGATAAAATACAGAGTTTTATGATTTTAACTTGACACTGTAGAGTTTCACATTTTTTAAATGAATCATTAAAAATTCCAAAAGTAAATCCTAGAAATTCCCAAATTTTCGTAATTTAGAATTATCAGAATCAGTTCATAAATCTATGCTTGGAATTTTGATGAAACTTGTAAATTTTGTGATCAAAATGTACATGAGTTTTAAAACGCTTTGGAAACAAATATGAAAATTTATTTTTAATTAAATTGAAAACTTTGAAGATAATTTGATGATAAGTAATGATCTTGTGATCATACTTGGGAGTAATTTTCGTCGTTCATTTTTGATTTCAAGTTGCTGGGTAATTTGAATAGGAACTGCAGTTTTTTCAGTAAAGTATGGACTGACGATAATCTGGAAATTTGTTGACGAGTTCCTTGGAGGGTCGAGGAAATTTGCTCGGAAAACGATGTGATGCTTTCCATATTTTTCGCGAGTGAAACCATGCTGTCTTCCATTTCTTTGAAATCACTTTTCATCTAAAATGAATGAAAACCTGTTAATTTCAGAAATTTTATGACCTGTTATATTTTTAAAATCTTTGGATAAAAAAATGATCAACTGCAATATTTCTTAGATAATTTGCTGACGTTTGACATTTTTGAACTTCCAACAATTTTCCGATTTTGTGGGAGATTGTGACAATGCTAATGAATTGTTTTTATTTGTTTATCCATTTTTATAAACGTTACAATTTTTGGAATAATTTTTAGACTAATTTTTTCACATATTTACATAATCGTTACAATCATTACTTGTATAGCAATTATAACAATTATTTAAAAATTATTAAGTTTGTAGAATTCTTAACTGAAATGGAAATTTTGAACAAATAAAATATACCTTTCGAACGGTATCAGTCGCAGATATAAATTTGTTGTAATTTTCGTAAACCAAAGTTTGCATATCAGAGTGCAAAGTTTGCGTATTCCTGGTTATTTCGGACTCCTGGTCCATTATTTGTTTCAAGGAACATTCCTGAAAAAACAACAATTGTTTGTAAATTAATTCCAAAAGTTTGATAAATTACAATTCTATTTTATTATTCTATTGACATAATATTATAAACTACAGTGCATGATTTTACACTCACTTTGAACACTTTTTGAAGAAACAAATCCGCATTGAAATTTTGGCTGTTCATATCGAAGGGATGTACATTTTCTGTCATTTTGCCGAATTTAGTTTTTCTACATTTATTCGCGTTTATTTAACTTTGGGCTCGAAATTATTGAAAATGATCACTCCAGATAAATAAATAATACGAAATCATACGAAATGTCACATCTATTGACGTCTGTCAAAGTGAATTTTGGTGAATTTTTGGTTAGGTTAGTTATAATAAAGGCGTGTTCACATTAAATGTGTGAACACTCAATGTCGTCTTAGGGCCGTAAAATGTAGGTGCCTAAGGGGGCCCGTTTTGCAATATAAATTATTTTGAATAAATTATTATGAGTAATAGGAAGTTTGATTTGTTTTTTCATTCATATGGTATGAAAAGTATATACCGCGTGTACATGTAGGTAAAGCTTTCAATTGAATAAGTACAATCATGTATGTGAAAATCTGTAAAAGCGTGTTAAACGAACTGGAACTGGAACTAACAGGAACTTACATACTTGAACTTGTTTGAAATCAGTGGAACCAACTGTAACTGTAAACTCAACTGCTTGAACTTAGAGTTCCTATAAATAGAGAGTTTGGCTATCTATGAATATGTTAGTGTGTACATGTCGTCGCCGGGTCCATAATGGCGGCGGTACACGCACATACATTCCTCTGTTAAATTGGCTTCCTATAGGGGCCGCCATTTTGGACACACTTCGGAGGTAGCCAATCAAACATTTACGCCTGGATGGCCAAACTCTCTATTTATAGGATCTACTTGAACTGGCTTGAACAACTGCTGTCGACAATCAGCAGACTCAACTTGACTCAACTCAGTCGACTACGGTCTGCGGTTGCGTTTACGACAAGAACAGCCGGAAACTTGCCCCAAGTACTGCTGAGTCATGATTTTCCAGAATTTTTATTATTCATCTTCATGTGCATATCTTTATTTATAAATTCCCGAATTTTTATTATAAATTTTGGAATTCAAAAACTTCCGAATCTGCTAAAAAATCGGATTTTTAAATTTCGATATAAAAATTCTGAATTTCTTGTAAATGTCAGGATTCCGAAAAATACTGCAATCTGCATTTGAAATTTAAAAACTATCATGTTTGAAATTGTTTCATCAAAAGTGATGATCTAAATTTACTAAAACTCTTCAATTTCGATTTCAAAATGCATTTTTTCCAAAGAATCGGATTAGGAAAAATTATACACTTCGTTAAAGTATTGATTATCAATCAGATCTTTATCAACAATTTATAAAAATACAAAAATTTTTAAACAATTCAACAGTTAAACTATAATTGAGATTCAGATTTGTTTGTGAACGTGAGATTTTCGTTTGTTTGCGAAAAATTTCGCCATATTGCCAACTGTGGCCCCAAAGGAATTGTTAATTGACGTAGTACGTTGAATCCAGCCGGGCAGAGATTTCACTTTTCCAGTGTAACGTTTGTCCAGTAAGACGACTGTCGAATAATCGTTTATGTGCCTCACTGCACGACCGATGCATTGATTCACAGCTTTCATGCAGGAATTTTCGTAAAATATGTTTCCGGTGCCAGGTTTCTGGAAAGAAAATGATTTTCAAAAAATATGACTTGCGGCGGTCCATTACATGCTCCCAATTTTCTAAAAAAATTTTCATCTTACCACATTTTGATTAAGGTATTTCATTTTTTCTTGAAGTTCTGGAGATTTTATATTTGGATACGGCATTCCAACAACGATCACACATCGGCCCAGATCGTCAGAGAAATTCAATCCTTCACTCAATTTTCCACCTTTAAATAGAAAGAATAAATGAAAAAATATGCCGGAGTATTAAAAATAACAAATTGTAATAAAATTATGACTTCATTTACCTACGACACTGAAAAGCAACGCTCCATTTTGTGGAGATTTTGGATTTTTTACTGCTTCTCCATATTTTTCCAAAATCTCATTCACCTGTAACGATTTGATTCTTTCAAATCATGTTCAAACGAATGTCCAATAAAATTCGATTATTTGATAATTACTTACTTGTGTAGTTGACTTCGGCTCGCGGAAAATGCACTTTTTTCCTTCTAGTATTCTCAGAGAACCAGAATTTTGAAAATGATTATACATCATTTTTTCGAAATTGTATGAAGGTAAAAATACGATCATTCCTGCAGGGACGATTTTTGAGAGATTCGCCAAAGTTCTGCCAAGCTCGTCAAGCTGAAAAATTGAAATTCAATTTTTAGTTACAGGTTTCACGAGTCATATTTGTATTTATATGAATTTTCATACTGATGTTCTTCACCTTTTTTTGAATAAAAATTAATTTATCCAAAAACTACAATTCCGAATGTTTAGAAATCGGGAAATTTTTCAATCTTGATATTCCGAGCTTGTATATAAATTTACCATTTTCGTGTTCTGCCGATTTTGGAAATTAAACTCGAACTCAATTCCAGTTGGTCCATGAGTTTGAATAGTCGTCAAAATATTTTCTTTCAGCACAATATGATCACAAGAAAATGTGACAATTTTTTCTGGTTTGGCCCCAGCGCCAATAAATAACTGATCCCGAAATTCTGATATCGGCTCCATTGTTCCACCAGCCAAAATCACAGCTCTCGCATCCTTAACTGTAATTTAAAAAATTGATATTTGAACAAAATGTAGACCTTTTCACTCGTCTATATATGTAATATAATTTAATTAAGTCGTAATAAATGAAAAACCAAAATCGAAAAAATTTTCACCAATATCAGAAAAATGCGTCGCAGGATTCAAAAGCAAAAACTTCAATACACTTTGTCCAATTGTTGTCCCAGGAATCAAAAAAATCCTCCCATCGTCATAATTATTCTTCAAAGTCTCCAAAAACGCGACAATCGGCATCAAAGGATTTTTCGGTTGCTCGTCCTTATCCTCCATTTCTTCCACTTCCGGTTTCGATTCGCTAGTTTTCACGTTTTCCATTTTACTGAGAAACGCAGAAATGCCAGATTTGGTCTCAGGTTTTTTCAAAACCACCCCAGCCTCGTATTTTTCCACGAATCCTCGAAGTTTGTGCACGAGTTTTGAGTTTTTGACGAAAGTCACGAGATCAAAAACATTTATCGTGTCGATTTCCGATTCGATTTCAAAATCTTCGATTTTGTACGTTTTGGGGGAGTCTGGAATTTTCGACTCGTCATTTGGATGAGATTTCGAATTTCCTCCGAGAATATTCAGGAATCTTTTCAAACAGAAACTCAGTTGACTCAAGCTCAGGACGCTTTTTGCAGAGAACATTGTACTGAATCTGTAAGAAAAATTTTTCATTGTTTAAACATTAAAGAAAAAGTAAATAAAAATCGACTTTCAATTTTCAACCCAACTTGAACTCAAACTTGAAAAGTTTTAAATATTCAGTATTTTTCAATATTCAATTATTGTTTCATATTCAATACTTTTTCATACTTCAATTTTTTGTTAGCAGAGTTTTACCTATTTTGGTACTGAGTGAGTTGATTCAAAGAGTGCAAAATATTCCTGCCACTGATCGTAACAGTATGCATTCTTTCGATCGCTTCGAGTAAATTATGAGCTTCATCGATTATTACAACGTTGCTTTTTAAGTTGATGCCTAATCCATCACGAGTATTTTTGTGCAAAATGGAATTATAAGGCAACAAAATGATTTCTGCGTCTCTGATAGATTTTTTGGACGCGTAATATGAGCAACTGTCGATTTTTTTGGCCTCGCTCACGACTTCTTCGACGTCTTTCAGTTCCGTCAAAATGGAGGCGACAAGATATTCTTGGTCGCCGGGCATAAATGGACACTGGGCTGATGTTTTTGCTTTTTTCACGCTTTTTTCCTTTTGCACCGTCGTTTTTTTGTTCTTTTGCATTTGCAGGCAACGATCGTTTATGGCGTCCATTGTTCCCAGTTTTTTCACTTCGGCGTTTATGCAATAACTTTGTCTGAGAAACGAAAAAATCACGAGTCAACAAGTTTTCATAGTTAACAGAATTTTTTCAAAAACTTGAAAAATCTATTTTGTGTATAGTTTTTACTGCGTCACATTTTTCAATCATTGAAAAGTTTTTTGAACAAATTGTGAAGCCCTTATCTCGATAATTAATTGATTAATTATTGTAATAATCAATTGCAAGAGAAGATTCTTACCGAGAAGCCAAAGAAACCAATGAAACTTTCTTAGAATAAGGACTTCTCTTCAACTCTTCAACAAATTGCGAAAGCTGTGAATGAGTTCTCGAACAAAAAAATATTTTCGTTTTCTCTTTTCCGTCTTCTTCCTCATCTTCGTCCTCAACTTTTATAACCAATTCTTCTAATAATAAATCATAGTCGTCCAAAACTTCCTTTTTCTCTTCAACATCCGATTTTTCACCCAGTTCCTTAATTTTCTTCGACTGAAATTTTCCTTTTGCTTTTTTCATGTTCCCTAATTTCGCGACTTCTTTATAATTTTCCATTCGCTTGTCCTGGGTTTTTATAGTGTCTATAATGGCCTGAAACAAAAAATCACATTTAAAATGGACACAATAAAATTTAAGAATAATATTCCATTTCCCAATTTGAGATACAATAAATTTACAGTAACATTTTCTGACCTGCAATGTGACTTTTTCTTCTTTGATTTTGAGCTGGCCAGTTTGAGCGGAAAACCAGTCATTTTGGTCTTCTGTGTCTAACTCTGCGATTTTTTTGTCAAGCTCTTCAATTTTTGACGCAATGCATTTTTTGTCCCATTCTTTTCTGTCGAGCAGCCATTTGACAGCACTGCAAATGACGGATAAAGTTTTTCCTGTCCCAGTTGGGCTTTCAAAAATTCCCAAATTTTCATTTTCAATGCATTGGTACAGATTTATCATAAAATCTTTTTGTATGGGGTAAGGGGGAAATGGGAAAGGGAAATCTTCTGGGGTTTCCATAGGGGTGGTTTTTTCATCCATTTTGTGATTAATGACCTGCAAAAAAATTATTCGTTATTCACGTCAAGAAATTTGGAAAATTAGACTGCAGAGTTTAATAAGTGGAAAATGGGAAATCTGAAATTGAGTTATTTGAGTTTCAGGATATCTTCAATCATGCAGTTTCAAAGTTTCAAAGATTAATTATGAAATTTGTGAACTATATATAAGATGTGCGATTTTGAAATTGAACTCTGTTTCTTGATAAAAATTTCATGAATTTTCTGATTTCCAAATTTTAATTTTGAGTCTCAGATTTTGGGCTCAATTGTAATACTGGCAGAAAAGAAATTTTCCCTGCCAGGGAAGAATGCGAATATTTATTCATCTTCTTTCTAAAATGATGCATACTTTTTTATTTAAAAAGTAATACCAAAGTTCAAAAAAACCAAATCAGTGAAATTTATATGAATTTTACTTCAGAAATATACTAGAATTCTAATCGATTTTTCATTTAATAATATACAGTCACTTTCACAGCGGTTTTTTTTTTCAAACAATTATTTCACGAATTTGTTGCTGGTAAATAGCCGAATTGAAGGCAATTGTTCGAACCTGTAATTTGTCAACGTTTGTCCTCTTTATAAATAGCTAACGAACATTTAACAACTTTTTGTTTTTTGATGTTGTTGACAACTCGCATTGTTTTGATAAGGTTATGTTCAGTTGTCTTGAAAACAGTTCTCATCGGTAATTGGCTACACAAGAATACGGCGGTTTGGCTCGGGTAGCGACATCTTTAACAGTTTCTGTAAAAACATGACAGTGGCTGTTCCTGTCTTCGTCGCTCTTGTGGGCTTATCTCTTGTTTCTGTCAGTCAGTTTCAAGTACTCAGTTCATTCAGTTTGATTCAGTTCAATTCAGTTGTCAGCGACTAGCGGGAGTCAGTGTCAGTCTGTCAGCAATTCTCTGCAATTCTTAGTCTGTCTCTGGTCTCTGGTCTGACTGTCAGAGAACTAGGGGTGGGGGAATAGGAATCAGCTGTCCGATCCAGGTCATCCAGGGTATTTTACAGATCAGTGGTACCACCCCTCTCAGTCTGTCTCAGACCTCAGTGCACCTCAGTGGACCTCAGTCAACTGCAGTGAACAGCAGTGAATGCAAGTGCACGCAAGTGAACGGTGTATTCTGAACGCTCAATGGTGAATTTCGTTATTCTTGGATTATAGTGCAGTGTTTTAAGGTAAATATTTATATACATCAATCAACAAAACTCGGATGACTCCTCCCACACACGCTTTTTTGATTATTGAAAACTTTCGACGCAAACTTTGATCAATAGACACCTCAATTTTTCGACGTGCATTCTCCTTTCTCCGACCATTTTTCTCTCTCTTCCGCGGAAACCGAATCGATGGGATGCATCTGATCGTGTTTTTTCAGCATTTTGTTATCATTCAAAGGTTAGCTATTACTGATATTTTGTTTTGTTTTCGTGCATTCAACGCGAACGAAAATAAAGCAGGAACGTTTCTGCAAAGCGTCCTGGCTGGCGTCAAATAACGCTGGGAAATTTTCAAAATTGTCACAAACGATTTTTATTCCGCGAAGAAAATTTTCAAAAAAGTGCGAAAAAAGTTGATTAAAAACGGAAATTGTACTGGTCGATAGTTTCATCATTGTTGGTCATTTTTGTTTTGCATATTTACATTCTAGTCTTGCTCAAATTGTCATTATTTTTTCCAATTTTGTTATGGTGTTTCAACCGTTTTTGAGTTTAGTGCCAAGAATTTCATTTTCGAAATTTTACATCCATCAGAAATTTTAGTTGTAGAATCCGAAAATCTTTTAGAAATTTGAAATAAAAGTTTATAAAATGGTTGTAAAATTTTGTCAATTTAATAAAATTTTGTTGAATTTTTACGTTTTTAATGCTTTATACAGAAAAGGATATAGCTTTTCTAAAATATTGGACAATTCTTGATACAATTTTTTACGTAAATTCCTAAATTCTGGAGATCTGAAAAAATTTTTATTTGGCCTTCGAAATTCATGTCAAACTTTGAAAAATTTACATAAATCCCTAAAAAAACTACAATCCAAAATGTTGTTAAATTTGCAATTTTTCAATAATTTATCGCAGTGCGATAAAAACAACTTAAATTAAATGATTGTATACTACAAATTCAATTATTATCATTATCACCACTTGTATTATAATGTAAAGATTGGGCCAAAAGCCTATATCATATAACTGAATGAATAAATAAATGAATAATTTTTCATTTAAAGTTAAATTTAAACATATACTAAATATATTTCAAAATTGAATTCATTTAAAAAAACAAATTCTAAATGTATTTTCCATTCAGTTTCCTAACAATTGTCACTACTCTAAATGCTCTGAATAATTTTCTGATTGCCCATCAAAAATTGTTTTTTTATGTTTCAGTGAAAAAATTCAAAAAAGTAAAATCCAAAAAGTGCGTAAAAAAATGCTGGTCTCGAGCGCGATGTCCAGCAGCGGCGTCGTGTTTCGGTCGACGCCGCCGAGTGTGCCGGGAAGCGGCCGGTTTTGCGGCAGCGAAATGCGCCACTCGCGCAGCGAGGATCTGCTGGGGCCTGAAATCCCGCGTTCCCCGAGCCCCCCGATCAGCGTTGCTTCCGAAGACGATTTAGTCGCCGCCACGGAACTCCTAGAAATTCGGGATGAACCTACAACACTGCGCCACGAACCCCAGGTCACGTACGCCGATCGCATAGATCCTGAGAATTCCATACGCGACATCTTCACGGAGAACGATCTCTATAGGTAATACTGCTCGAAATTTGTTTATATATGGGTCATTCCACACCATATTTACAACTGGAAAATGAAATTGCCTCAAATGTATTTTTTTATGTATCGAATACAAAATAAATTGACCCATATTTTTTTAATTTAACATGATATGCAAAATTTGCAAGTTACACATATTTAAACATTTGAAGTGTGGAACATTGAATTTTTTTTGTAATTGTTTAGTTTGTAAATGAATCTGTAAAAAGTCACGAAATTTTTAGAGGAATTTCGCATAAGTCGAACTTTCCATATCCTTATGAATAAATAAATTACATCAATTTTGCATACAACAAATAAGCAATTGTTGTGAACAAATTATACTTACAAAAAAAGGCATGTTTTAAATCGGCTTTTTGATCACTCAAATATTCGTCGTGGTACTTACAATAACTCATGAAAATTTAAGAGTGGACCATTCATAAGTTTTTGAGATATGATTAATTACGTATATATTGAATTAAGCACAGAAGAACTGTCCATTAATTGAGTAATACAATTTTTGGCCTTTTTTGACCCCCTCCCAAAGTGTAATGTATAAATTATACTGTATAAATTATGCTGTATAAAAATTCAAAATGTGAAGATTTTTTAAACATTTCTTTTTGTATTTTTTAATAGTATTGAAAAAACAAAAAATAGAAGATTTTTGAAAGTGTTGAAATTTTCTGTAATTCATAAATTACTTGTTATTTTTACGAAAAATGTATTTTTAAGTTGCACTAATTGTAAATAATATTTAAAAGTTTTTTTCATCCCACAGAGAAAATTTATGGAAAATTTTATACATATTATTAAAATAAAAATCTCAATATTATTTGAATTTCTTATACTTTTCGCTATCAAAATTAGTCTAAATTTTTTTTATTTTTATTTTTTTATTCAATTTCTAGGAACCAAAACTTTGAAAAGAAGTACAATTTTTCATGTTCAAGATTCATAAAAATTTTTCTAGAATCTTTTGACCTTCAGTAAGAACACTATTGTAGCCAAACAAAAACAACAAAAATCAGAAGAATTCCTTTCAATTCACACAATGATTAATGATTAAATTTTATACATTTAATAAGTGATAAAATGAGAATTTCAATGGTTGTCATCAAGTACTGAACAAAAATCATACAAAAAGATACAACATAACAATCTATTTTTTCATCTTTTACCACACAAAAACTTCCAGATTGAACAATACCCTCTCCAATTAACAATCTTCAAAAATGAAAAAAAAAAAAAACCTCTACCATTGAATAGAAAATGAAAAAAAATCCATTTCAACAATCTTCCATCAATTATTTTTATCTTCCGTGTAAACATGCTTAATGACATTAAATGTTTTGTTACAATTTCTTTGAACGCTGCAAAAAACTTATCAATTTTTTTACTTGTCAATTATCGCTACGCATGATCGAATTTATCAGCGCTTGATTGAAAATTGCATAACTCAAAAACCGCGAAATTTATCAGCTTATGAAAATAATACATACCTCGTAGCAACAAACGTCACAAAGATTAAAAAATTCCCACGTACGATACTTCATTTATCAAGACAACTTTTTGCCATGTTTTCATACATAACCGATTATTAAGCCAAAAGCATTCCGATACAAATCTCGCGCTCACTTTCCCAGCCGAGATTGCCATTCCAATGAAAAGTACAATGACTCTTGATGACTCGCGTTTTCAGACGAATGTGAATTCACGTTTTCGAAAATGGAAAAAATGTTAAATTGGATTCGAAAATGGTATATTTGTACGTAAATTTAGACTTTGCACAAATAAACGCCCCTATAATATTGATGTATTTACTGAATGGTATTTCGATATTTTTACGTTGACTAGAAAAACGTTGTTTATTAGTATTTATTAATGTTTTAAACGAATAATGTCTGGAATTCGCAAGTTTTATTTCGAAATCATGATCTCAGCGTTAGTTTTTCCCGGCGATCGGTATCGAGGGCCTTGAGAATCCGCGATGAAGAATACCTTGGGAAACGTGGGGGGGGGGGGGGGGGGTGGGCGGGGTGGGGGTGTGTGAGGGGTATAGAAATTGCATAAAATAACTTTTTATCAAGAGTGTAAATATTTATATTTTCCAGTGCATCCAAAAGTTATGCAAGATATGTAAAAATCGAATCTTATCGCGATTTTTTTTCAAGCGATCTTGAAATTCAACTTTTGTCGTGAATTTCGCTTTTGTTATATTTTAAGTTGAACCTGATATTCGAAATGTAGCTTTTCAGTTTTGTTGGTCATTTAATTTCTGGTTTGAGTTTATCTTTTTTTTTTGTCGTCCAAATTAATGAAGTTTTATTGTGCATTTTAGATTGAAATCCGAATTTCGAACGAGTTAGAAAAAAAAGCAAAATTCACGAAGTGAGTTAAATTTTTTAAATTCGAATTCAAATTTTGTAAATTTCGAAGTCAAATCTGTTATTCAAAATGCAGCTTTTTGATTTTTACATAGTTAAATTCAATTTTTGGTTTTCGTCCAAATTAATAGAGTTGAATTTTCAAATACAACTTCATTTCAGACTAACATTAGAATTTCAAACCAATTAGTTATAAAATAAAACGAATTTTACTGCAACTTTTAAAAGTATTGCATAGGTATTTGGTGGGTGTCGTGTGTCTGGTTTCGGTGTGGTCGTGCGGGGGGGGGGGTGGGTAAATTAAAATGATCTCGTTTTTTCCCCTCGTCACGGTAGACGACGCTCGACTGAACTCCGCGTTTTAATAAAAGCAGCATAATGACCGTAAAGCCGCGCATCCTGCAACATTTGACCGAGCCTTTTGTGCTGTTCGGTTTTGTTCCCGTCTGAAAAAATCGTACTTGCTCGGGAAATATTTGGATTCCGAAAGGATTGTCGCGGGTATTCCCACGTGATTTTATCCGAAGCCTAAGGATTATTAACCTGTTGAATTTTGGGTTTATCAAGGATTTGTAATGTTTTATATAGTTTTAATTAGCAGAACGTTGATCAGAGGCAAAAGGGAAATTTGCATTTGTTTGGTAGTTTTATGGGCTTGGTAAGAGAAGTATCAAATTTCTTGTGTTGATGATCTTCTGTTCGATAAAATTTAATTTTTTTTACGATTTTAAATTCGAACAGTGTGTAAATCCTAAGTTTTTCAATTTTTTTGTTTAAATTCTGCAAATTTAGATGTACGAAATTACGAAATATTTTGAATTTGAATTCTTGGAATATGGAAATTGATTTTGCGACGTCAGAAACCGAAGCTTTAGAAATTTTGAATTTTTCAAAGTTTTCGAATTACTTAATCTACGAAAGTTCGTCAATTTTATTCTTGAATTCCAAACATTTTTCGATTCAAAAAATCTGTTAATCCTGAATGTTCAAATTTTTTTTGCATATTCCCGAGACTTAGATTCATTAGATTTTGTAATATTTAAATTGGGATTTCTTTTTTTTCAAACATGGCTATTTTTTGATTTTTGAAATTAATTTTCAACGTCCGAAATTAATTTTTAATTTTCTAAATTTGGTATCTTGATTCTAAATTGCCTAATTTTCGGAAGTTCGTCAATTTTTAAATGAACATTAAAAAATTTGATAAGCGACCAAAAGCGAATTTGAATTTGTTTAATAATTAAATTTCATGAATTCGACACTAGAACTAGAATTTGAAATTATCGATTTATCAGTTTGAAACTAAAACGAGTGTCATGTATAAATTTTAAAATTAAAAAAAAAATTGAATATTCCACTAACTTTTGATACTTTAAAACTTGGATTGAAAATAAATCCTCGATTTCACAGCTGGTAACAATATTTTTGTCTCATTTTCAAAAACAATTGCGTAATTTCTTTTGTTGCAGATTCGTTCTTTTCAAGAGGCATTACGACAAATATTTGGAGCTGTCAGCAAGGTACAATGAAGCGCGCGATGCCACCTACTACATCGAGGAGCGTTATCATGAACTCAAGGTTAGTTAAAAAATTTTTCACAAATTAAACGCGTGAGGAAAAATGTTTGGAAAATTGCAAAAAATGAAGGTTTGGGAATAATTTCACCATTGCCCTAATTCCTTCCATTTTTTTATCAATTCATAAAAAAATATAAATTTAGAAATTATAAAAAATTTTCATTGCAAGGAACTTGGAAGAAAAATTATTTTCTTGTTCGATGAATAATTCGCGTCTTTTTCGTGTTTTGAAAAAATCTTCATATGACGAGCAATTCCATCGTCAACCCCATAAATATTGGCTGGGTTCCCCGGGTTACAAACGAGCCGAGAAAATGCCGTGGAGCCCAAGAAAGAAATCGCCCCATTTAACTCTCGGAAACGATTCTATCAGCGCTCACGAACCGAGATCAATCCACTTTGCAGTGAAAATACCGAATTATGTTTCGGGCGAGGTTTTTTTATTCCCGATGAAAAACACAATTAACGCCGGATTTTCAGAGAAAACCCGGCGGCAGTTAAAACCCCGTTTCTCCGCGAAATCGCGGATTTATCTCGTGAATAATCGGGCGCAAACTTTCTTGTCTTTTCCCTTCGCGAAGATATATTTGCTGTCGAATTCCTTTTTCGATGCAAATCGTGTGTCGCCCTGGAATTTTAATTCAGAAATACAAAAACTCGGAAAATTTATTCAAAATCACAAAAATTGTCCAAACATTCGAAATTTCAAAGTCTGGCACTTGGAACTTCGAAAAATCTAAGCCTTGAGTGCTTAAAATAAGAATAAATAGTTCTGATAGCAATTTTTTAGACAATGAACTGTTTTCGTTGATTATTATCAATTATAATTTCGTTAATTATAATTATCACTACATTTTGAAGTTAGTTTGTGATCGCAAGATTGAAAATTTTACGCTCGCGCGATGTTTCAGGAAAATGCCGTAAATTCAGATTCCAACGAAAATGAATAAATAATACTAAACCATTAATTCGAAAAATTCGCATCAACTATTGAAAATTTCCCAAGATAAACAAATTTCTTCTTTACCAAACATGAAATTAAACTCGAGTTCGTCTTTCCAACTCCATAAAATTTCTAGTTCTATGAAAAAAATGGATCTTGGTCACTTAAATTGGCATTAAACATGAAAAATCGAGATAATTAGAAAATGTACTCGACCAGAAAGAAACTGAGTGCTCAATAGACAAAACGCTAAACTAACGGAAATTTATTCGAAACAAAAAAAAATTTTGTCCAACTCCAGGCACACTTTCTCTCAATTTGTAACGTACTCGTTCATTTAGCGGTTTCTTTCATTAAGTGTTACTGTAAATGAAACATCCATTTCTCACACCTTTTTTTGTGGAAAATAAATGTTCATGCTCGTTTCCTAATAACTGCAATCAATCACTTTTCATTTCTTACGTAATTACGTGTCTATAAGTCTGGTAATTTTGAAATTATATCCCTTATTAAACATTACGTCATTGAAAAAACGTAGTATTTATAATAACATAATATATCATTCGTGCGTCACGTTCGAAGAATTTTTGCGTATCGTTTACTTTCCGTTTTTTTTTTGCTAGCAATGACGAAAGTGGATAAATAATGAATTGTGAAAGATCATTCATAAATGAATATTATAAATTCAAGGAATGTTTCATTGTGTGATTTTGGAATGTTTTAAAAAATTTGGACCATTTTCCGCGCTGTTATCGAGTGACTGGAGATTAGATAACAATTTGTTTTCATGCTGAAACCCGAATAAGAACGTGGATATTGTAATTGCGCGTTACGTCATCGGTGCAATTGCTCGGTTTCGCCTTTTATCTGGGCCCAAGATAAAAAGTGTGGATTTATGAAAGGCGGTGCTAAAGGTCGTGAATTTTCCGAGCGATCGCGAATCACGATGAGCTCGGTGAATTACGGGATTCAGGGCTTTTTACTTGACGCGATTTCTTCTTCTCTGTCGAAGACAGACCGTTAGACTCTGCACTGTATCCAGCTGTCGAGAACTCCGAAAAAATCGGTCTTGTTTATTTGTAATCGGGGTGTCTAGCGAACCAGAAAAAAATCGGTGTCTGATGAGTTGTGCAGGTTTTGCGGACCAGGTAAAAATCCCATGTCGGTGGGTCCAGAGTTATGTGATATTGGAATTTTTCTCGCCTGATATTTCAGAAATTTTTAGCTTGAAAACCCAAGAAAATTCCTTGTCATGTTTCATTACCTTCCGCCGATTTTTTGCATTGGTATGACATTTTTTCAAAAGACTTTTTTGGGTTACAATCGAAATTTGGGGTTTGATTTCCTTCTTTAGTGGACCTGAATGTATTTTACTTGAAACGACTTCTTCAGGTTAGATTCGGATCTTTAGAAAATGCGCAAAGTTTGACTTTAAAGGTATAACATTTTCTCAAATGACTTTTTTGGGTTAAAATGGAAATGTGGTGTTTGATTTCCTTCTTTAGTGAACGTGAAAGTGTATTACTTTGAACGACTTTTTCAGGTTAGGTTCGGCTCTTTAGAAAATGCGCAAAGTTTGATTTAAAAAAATGACTTTTTCGGGTTGAAATGGAAATTTGGGGTTGTATTTCCTTCTTTAGTGAACTTGAACGTATCTTACTTTGAACGACTTCTTTAGGTTAGGTTCGGCTCTTTAGAAAATGCGCAAAGTTAACCAATGAAAAAAAATTAATTCTAATAAAAAAATCGTTATTCCTTTTTTTCACTCGCGATGTCTGGGAGAATCTTTTTGCAGGAAGAAATGTTCGACGGACACTCTACCCGCTTTTTCAGGACCAAAATACGGAAAATTTTTATTAAGCCACCCATGATTCCTGTGCAACTCACTAGTAACCAAAAAATGCCGGAAATAGTACATTTCGCAACTAGTGTAATACGTAGTCATTGTTGCGCACCTGGAATACCTGAAAAACCGGAATTATCAGGGAAAATTAAGTGCGTTGTAAAAAAACTGGAATTGTAGGGAATTTTTTTCGACACTGCAAAAGTGTTCGAATTTATTGACAAACTTGGAGAATTTTTCCGTAATTCCTAACTGAGTATAGAAATTTAGAAGTTTCGGAATTTTGGATGTTTTGAAGTTGTGAAATTTTTCAACTTCTTAAACTTTGGGAATGTTGTAAATTCGGGATTTTTTAAGATTATAAAGTTTTGAAAGTTTCGAAATTTTTTAATTTTGTAATTTTGAAATTTTTGGGAATGTTCAAAAATTCTAAAGTTTTGAAGAATTTAAAAGTTCAAAAGTTTTCATCAACTTTTGAAATTATTCTTAAAGTTCTGGAAATTGTGAAAGTTTCGAAGTTGTAGAGAATTTTGAAGTTTCAAAGCCTACAAATTCCCGAAATTTTTGAAACTTTGGGATTTTCAAGTTTTGCCGAATTTGAATGAATTTTGAATTTTTTAGGAATTCCCGTAAATTTGAAGTTGTACAATTTTTGAACTTTTGAAGCTTTGGAAATTTTGAAAAATGTTGAAGTATAAAAGTTGTCAAGTTTTAGAATTATCAGAGCTTTGGGAGTTTCGAAAGTTGTAAAGTTTCGAAAATTTTCGAAATTTGGGACTCCAAAGTTTTGTCAAATTGGGATGAATTTTGAATAGTTTCAGACATTTTGATGTTTTTAAGTAGAAAAATTGTTGAATTTCAAAGTTTTCGAGAATTTTTAAAAATTTTTGAAATTTGGGAGTCCAAAGTTTTGTCAAATTGGGATGAATTTTGAATAGTTTCAGACATTTTGCTGTTTTCAAGTAGTATAATTGTTGATTGAATTTCAAAGTTTTCGAGAATTTTGAAAATTTCTAACTTTTCAATTTGTCAGGTTTTAGATAAGTTCGAAACTTTGAACCGCTTTGAAACTGAAGAGTAAAAAATTCTGAAAATTTCGATGTTACGAAGTTTCCGAAATGTTGGAATTTTTTTTATATTAAAAATTATCAAGTTTCGAAAAATTATATTTTACTGAAGCAATCTTGCTGGCAGTAAGTAACTGAAAAACTGGTAAAACACGAACAAGTTGACCTGGAAAAATGACTACAGTTGAAATAGCAATGACCACTTTACTCAATCAATAAATTTAATTTCGCCTTTAACTACCTTCAAAACCCTCGAACTTCAATAAAACTTACGATGCGTGTCAAGTTGAGCGTTCCACTGTTCTGAGCAAAACACACCCTCGGCCATATCGTAATTCCCATAATTCGAAAAACCTATCTTCAGGCGAGGTAAAACGATTTTCAGATCGAGAACGAAAGCTTCTTTTTTCTCGGGCCGTTTTACAGCCGGAAAATGACGAGTTGTGCGCTCTTTTTTCATAACCGTATAACGGGTCGTTGGATGCTGCGTGATCCAAAGTTATTACCTAGAAAACGAGCAGGAAGTCGGCGCTAATGGTAGCACGATTTCCCGAGCGGAAGTTATAGAAGCTGGCGTTTTTCATCCATTTCTCGTCGTACCATCCGCGGCCTAACGAGAGCCCCATGACTTTCGTTGTCTTCGAACCTCGCGCTTTTTCGCGGCAAGTACGACCGCCATTCGAAAGTTTCTCGACCTGAAGACCCGCGTGTGCGTCCGCTGACGCTGGAATCTCCATGACAGACGAGGAAGAAGAAAACTGAAATCTAGTTCGCATAATTTCTAATTTCAATCATTATTACACTAGTTGTGAAATCTATTATTCTCGCTATAGAAATCAGCCGGATGGTAAAAAATTTGTTCAGGAGAGGAGGGTAGACGCAATTAAGGTGGGAATTAGTTACTTCCTTGGGGACCGAATTAACATATTGTATGTTTTTATTGTCCATTCAAATTGATGTCTAATGTTGATGCTATTTTTTTGTTAGAACGATGATTTTTTGATGATGAACAGGGCAACTCAGAATATTTAAGGAGAGTCTGGAAATATTTATTCATTATTTACGAAAAAACTGCCAGATTTTTATGTTTTTAAAAAATGTAAAAATTTGCCAAGTTTTGCATTAGGATTTATGACATTTCAAAATTTTGAAACATCGGCAATTTTTGAAGTATGTACTATTATTTTTGAGTTTTTAAATATTATGAAGTTTTGAACGTTTAGAGAATTTTCTGAATTCTAATTTGAAGAATTCTGAAGTTTTTCGAATTCCGAATTCGAATTCCGAAGCTTCGGAGCTTGGAAAATTTTGGATGTATCGAAGCTTTGATGATACCGGAACTTTCGCAGTTCTAGAGATTTTGGAATCTTGCAGTTTAGAGGATTTGACATAATTTTCAAGTTTTGGAGAATTTTGAAAAATCGTGAAATTTTGAGCATGTAAAGTTTTGGAATTTTCATGAATTTCGGAAATTTTGAATCATTCCAGAGTTCAGAAAAGCTAAAGTTTTTATGAAAATTTTGACGAAAGTTTTGAAGCATCGTGAAACATTTTTGTGTTTTGAGATTTTGTACTCTAATGATTGTAGTTTTTATGAAAACAGGCCACATTTTTATAAAATCAGTGAATTATTCATGAAAATTCGTTTTTTTATGAGGTCGATTTTATGAAAGTTATATACAATTTTCGATTTTTATTTTATAAAAACAATTGAAAGCCTCCAGATTTTCTTATAAAACCTTTATTTTTATAAAAACTACAAGATTTTTATAAAAAATTTCATATATTTATAGAAAAAACTTTCCTGATATAAGAAATTTCTCTTACAGTAATATTTGATATCGTTTTTATTACGCAGGGGAATAGAAAATCATGTTCGTGAAGTATTTTAGCAATTATTAAACGTAAAAACATATGATTCTATAGGATTTGAAAATTCTTCAACTCAAATTGAAAATAAGCATCCAAATTGACACAGATTTGATGAACAAGAAAGTTGACT
>JAPYZK010003004.1:0-24017 GCA_030522785.1 Platygaster equestris | reverse complement strand
GAAATCACATATTTCTCGCGGTTGTTGAATAAAATATTGTGTGCGACTATTGGTCGAAAGAGGAGATTCCACTCCCGTATTGCCACACTCGCTACGCTCATGAGGCAATCTCCACGCTCGAGCAATCTCCTCTTTCTCCCACTTGTCGCACAATATACTATACCTACGTCGCATTAAACACGACTACAAAAAAATAGGGCGAAATATACCTATTATAAATAATTACGAATCGTGAATACTGTTAAAAGCATAATTACTGTCGCAGTGATTATGATTATAACACATTATTATATTATGAATTATTATTATATCGTTATTGATGCAAGATGAAAAAAATTCACAATATTTGGGTAGACTGTAGCAGATGAGGACATTAGTGCATTTTGTACAACGAAATAGACAGCTCATAATGGAGGTGTACCCGCCTGCAACAGTCTTACAAAATACTAAATACTATCAATTCAAAAAATGTTGCACACAAAAATTGCATATTGTTTCGAAATTAGTAATAATGTGAAAATATGGTTGAAAAAATTTTTTATCTGAAAATTCAGGACCTCTGAAATCTGGTATCTTATGGTATCACATGGTCGAATTTTAAGTTTGCATTTGGGAAATTTCTCAATGCTTGTATTTTTTAAGTAAAAAAAGTTGACAAATTTTTGATTTTCAGGGCGACTTCGGGTTTTTTCAGGATGACTGTCAGGAATTCATGGGATTTTGAAGTTTTGAACAATTATGAAGCTCTGAAGTTTTGGAAATTTTGGGAGCTTCGGAAGTTGTGAAAATTTTGTTATTTTTTGAAGTTTTCGAAAATTTATTAACAGTTTTTAAGTTTTTAAGGAGTTTGAAGTTTCAAAATTGTCAAGTTTGGGAAGTTTTCAAGTTTTAGAAAGTTTGTAAGTTTTGCAGTTTCGATACCAATTTTCGAAAATTTAAGGATTTCTAATTTTTGACGGATTCGGATAAACTTTGAAGTTTTGAAGCATTTTTAAGTTTTGAAGTTGTGAAGTTTTAGAATCTTTGAAGTTCCGAAACTTTTAAAGCTTCATAAATTCCGCAAACTATAAAGTTCTGAACTTTTGGGAGTTTCAATAATATTACAACTTTTTAAAATTTGCAAATTTCAGAGTTTAAAAAGTTTGAGCTTTCAAAGTTTTGAAGCTTGAACTTTCGAAATTCTCCAAGTTTCAAAATTCTGACGATCTGACGAATTCGCATGAATGTTAAAGTTTTCATCTATTTAGAAGAATCAAGGAGAAACAAAGGAACAAAGAAGTTTTGAAATTCCAAAGTTTTCTAAAATTCTGAAGGATTTAAATGCTTTTTAGAAATTCAAGAATTCAAAGTTTTCAACTACGTATTTCCAAGTTGACTATATATATTCGAGTCAATTTTCACTCAGTGCGAGCAAAAATTCTGCAAGTCTAGCTTAAGTGAAAATTTGACTCGAATGAAATCTTGCTTCTTTCGAGGTGACCCAAAAATTTCTTCACTCTAAAAAAACATAGTGGAATGATAATAATTCCGTCAAGTGAAATGTGACGAAATATACGTACATACGAAATGTGACTAAAACAAGTAAAATTTCACTCACTTCAAGTGAAATCTACAGGATTTCCACTCAAATAAAATTAGAGCCATAAATTCGTCAAGTTTTGAAGACACTCTCACTGCAAAATTTCATGATCACAAATTTCATAATATCTCCTAGTTAAAAAAAAAGAATTTTCAAATCCCTAGATTTCCAAAATTACAATGTTGCACAGAATCTTCAATTCCTAAATTCGTTCACAAATTACAAACTGCAATATATTCCACAAACACACTCAAAACATGATTCTTCACAATTCCAGAAAATTCCCACAGCTGCCTCACACTCAATGTCACCGTTCAGACCATTCAATATAAAATTCGTAGCAAAACGAAAGAAAAAAAAAAACGAGATATCTGTTTTCCTACCATCTATACTCCCCCTCCCCCATTTTCCTCTTTCTTATCATACTTCAACATCCATCGACCGCGAAACCCGAACATAAAAAGCGTCCGCTCTTCCCCGAGTATCAATATCATCCCATAAAACCGGAAAAAAAAACCTCGAGAAGTTTCAGAGAGGAATACAAGGAACCGACTGTATACATCGAGCGCGCATCAGCGAGCGTCACCGAAGAGGCCACGGTTTCATGCAATATGAAAACCTAATTTTCTCGGAGTTTATTCAAGAGAAAAAAGCGTTCGCTACGTACGCGAGCGTTAAGTGAAAAGTCGCGTGTTACTGGAATCCGGGGCCAGGGGGCGGGTGATGAGGGAAGGAACAATAAAATTTTGTGTGTAGCCTGAAGCGGCCTCGGCGGAAGTGCTCTATTCCGCCCGAACTTCCGAAGAATACGGCCTTGTGTAAACTTCGCTGGCCGTGCAAATAACTCCCACAGCTCGCACGCGTGTATCCCGATATTGCCATATTTGAGAGGGCATAGACGTACGAATATATTAATATGGAGTTTGGAGAAAAGGATGGGGGGAGGGCGAATTTTGAGTTTGGTTGCTCTTTGTTGTGGAAAAATAGGGAGGTTACAGTTTCAGAATTTTATTCAATGTGATAAGATAAGATATAGATATTTTTTATTCAATGTGATAAGATAAGATGTAGATATATTTTATTCAATGTGATAAGATAAGATATAGATATTTTTTATTCAATATGATAAGATAAGATAAGAGGTGATGCGTTTCGGATTGGGAAAGTGAAAAATTTTTAATCTGAAATCCTAAATTTGGTTGAGTCAGTTATTGTCACGTTTGGGAAAGATCGAGGGACGATTCACTCTGGGAGTCAACTTGGGAATTAAACTGGGAGTCATGATTCTCGTGACTCCCATTGACTCCCATAATGGGAGTCACGGACAAGACCGTCTCTGGATTTTTCGGGACCTGAGGCAAAGATTTTGGTCGGGGTTCCTTAATTCAATGTTGTTATGAATAAGAAATTGGAGTTTTGACGTTTCGGGAATATTAGGGGTCGTGAAAATATTGAAGTATAGAAGTTTTAGAATTTTGAAGATTGGAAATTAGTGAAATTTGACATTTTTGAAGGTCAAGTCTCAAGGTTTTGGAATAAGGTCTGGAAACTTTGCAATTTTTGAACTTTGTACGTCTTTTGAAGTTTTCAAGTCTAGATATTTCGAAATTTTCGAAATTGTAGAATTTTGAAATTTCGAAATGATGAAGTTTTGGAATTTATAAAGCATTGGAATTTTGGATTTTCGAATAATTATGAAGTTCTGATGTTTTTGAAGTTTTGGAAATTTTACAAGTTATTGAAATGTTGGAATTTTGAATTTTTTGAGAATGTTCATTCTCCACAACTTCAAAATTGTTTGAAATTCTTGAAAAATTCGAAATTACAAAACTTTGAAACTACTGAAATTCCAGAAACTTCGAAACTTCTAGATATCAAATTTTTTCAATCTCCTGAGTCTCAAAACTTCAAAATGCCTCAAGATTCAAAAGTTTCAAAATTTCCGAAACTTAAAATATCTCAAAACTTAACGGATAACTTCGAAATAGTTCGAAATTTCGACATTTCCCGATATTCTGAAACCTTCGAAATCCCAAAACTTCAAAACTTCGAATCTTTAAACTACTTTTAAGCTTCAGAACTTCAAAAGCTTAAAAATTTCGTATCCTGAAACTCGCAAATTTCAAATTTCCTCAAAACTTCGAAATTCTCTAAAATATCCAAAATTTAGAATATTTTCGCACTCCTTAAAGTTCAAAACTTTATAATTCTTCAGAATTTCACAAGTTCCAAAATTTCCAAAATTTCTAAAGCTTCCAAAGTTTCAAAACTCTAAAAATTCCGAAATTTCACAACTTCATAACTGCAAAATTCACTCGAAATCCGACGAAACTTGAAAATCCCAAAATTTAAAAAATTTTTAAACTTTATATCAACACTTCAAAACTCACTAAATTTCTAAAATTTCTAAAACTTCAAAAGTTCTCAACCTTAACAACTTTTCTCCAAAACTTCAAAATTGTTTTCAAATTCTCAAAAAAATCGAAATTACGGAATTTTCACAACTTCCGAAACTTTCAAAACATCCGAGTTCCATAATTCTCCAAAACTCGAAAATTCCAGAACTCCCTAAAAATCATCCTGTAAAAACCTGTAATCGCCCTAAAAATAAAAAAAAATTCATCCCGTCAAACAACCCTACTAATTTGCACTAACAGAAATTCGCTTCAAATCTTCACTCATCTCCACTGTGGAAGTTTCGACGATTCTGGAAATTTACGATATTTTCATAATTCTTGAAGTCACGAAAATTCCACGAATTCTTCATATTTAAAGAAACTGAATAATTTGGAACATTTCAAGATTTTTCATAATTCAGAGAATTCCGAAAGTTTTTAGTATTTCGACAATTTTCAGAATTCCAAAAATTTTAGAAATTTCAGAGACTTAAGAAACTTCCGAAAATCTTAAGAATGAGGCAGTTTTGATAATCCTAGAAAATTCGAAAATTTCACGTACTTCCAAAATTTCGAAAAACTTTTGTTCAGTTGGAAAATTTTCAATATATTCCAAGATTATTTACTATTTACTATTCACTCTTCATCCAGCCAAAATCATTAAAACTCCCCAGATCCAACTTCAAAGACTCCAAAATCCCCCAAAAACCCTCACTTCTCACCCTCCCCCATTAAACCCAAGGGCGAAGACATAATTGCAGCCGGCGTTGATTACGACCCTCCGCATTAGCAGCAAAATAATACCCGCTGCGTCGCGGTTTCGCGGAAACACTCGGTCGCCGCTCATTCTTAGTTCTTGAGTCGGAGGGGTTGAAATCAATACGGGATTTCTGTACGTGCGCCTTCCTCATCTTGAGGCCGCCGCGTACCGCCAACACGCTTGTGGCCAGCTGTGCCGGCGTAAGAATATTTCATTTCATTCGCCGCACGCGGAGCGATAAATTATTTTGCGTACGGACAATGCACCGGAAGGCCCTTGACACGTTTCCGTGACCAAGGCTTTTCATATTGCCATCGGGAAAGAATTTTCCTTTTTTCCCCCTCGTATTGCGACTCGCGAGGCATTTTAATTTCGCGCCCGCGGACAAAAGGATTTTCCCGGCCCGATTTCTCCTTTTTCACTGGCTGCATTGTTTGAGGGAAAATTTTTCCAAGACTCGGCGAAAATCCTCGAGCGACTCGTGATATTCCATTATCTCGATATTCGGCGTTTCAGAAGGCGACGGGGACCTGTCACGGGAACAGATTGAACAAGCACGGGGAACGCGTTTCTCTCCACTTTTCTGCCTTTTATCGGTCTCATTTCGGCTTTTACTGCGTTCAATTTGGCAAATAGGGCGAGTGTACGAATGCTCGGTGACTTCGGGTTCTTTTCCGGAAATTTGATCGAGCGTGGGCTTAATCTGATCGTCCAATTTGATAGTGGTCCAGACTAAAAAATACGTTCGGAGTGAAGAATGTTTCAACAGAGTGGGCCTTTTTTTATACAGAAGTCAAATCTGGTGGAGATGAATTAATCTGTTATTTATGGAACTATACAGACTTTACAGGTTTCGTAAATTCCTGTACGGTGTCTGATGAGTTGCGCAGGTTTTGCGGACCAGGTGAAAATCCCATGTCGGTGGGTCCGAAGTTATGTGATTCTGGAATATTTCTCGTCTGACATTTCGGAAATTTTCAGCTTGAAAATCCAAGAAAATTCCTTGTCATGTTTCGATACCTTCCGCCGATTTTTTGCACTGATATGGCATTTTTTCAAAATACTTTTTTGGGTTACAATGGAAATTTGGGGTTTGATTTCCTTCTTTAGTAGACTTGAACGTATTTTACTTTGAACGACTTCTTCAGGTTAGGTTTGGCTCTTTAGAAAATGTTTAAACTTTGCACAATTAAAGAATATGCCATTTTTTCGAATGACTGTTGGATTAAAATGGAAATTCAGGGTTTGATTTCCTTCTTCAGTGAACTTAAATGTATTTTACTTAAAACGACTTCTTCAGGTTAGATTCGGCTCTTTAGAAAATGCGCAAAGTTTGACTTTAAACAAAAACATTCAAATGTCCTTAAAAGTCCTTAAAAACATTCAAAATATATTCTCCAATCGAATTTCGCATAGATTTATGTAAATTATTCTGCCATACACATTTACAAAGTTCCCATCCCATGATTCCCACATTAATGAACTAATCCGAACGACAAAAGTTCGACCAATCAACTCCAACAATATTTATCCCTGTTGAGTTGCTACACGCTCTCCAAGGATAATACCTGCGAAAAAAAAGGAATCGAACCGTGACATTTCGATTTCGGCGTCGCTGGGGAACGCGCGAAAATGAGCCGCGGGGTTAATTTATTGGGCGCATAAACAACGCGGGCTCATCGGCAAACAATAATTCAGCTGACGTTCGACAACCGCGCGCGTAGTCCTTCACTGCAAACACGGCTTATTCGGCTGCGGCAAAATCCAACGCATCGTATCACCCGTATATCGATTGCGTCATGCGCGGGCGCTGCAAATTTATGCTGCCGAAATTCCCAGCGCAAACGTGGACGCGTCAAAACTCATCTCTCCCCAACTTTCGTAATTGATGCTCTCAGCTTTGAGGTTTTTCCATTAACGCTCGGAAATGTTTGCAAAACATTTCCACGTAAATGGTCAAATGAGCGCAGGACGTTTCGAGGCGCGAAAATTCGAGCAATGAGCAATTATTCAATATTGAACATTATTCATCGATATCTTTCAATTTATTTGTGTAAATTGTTCAATTTTCATTTCAACAGAAGATTTTTTAGAGTTTGAAAATTTTTCTCTGCGCATTTTTGATTCACGAAAAATTATGTGGATTTTTAGTGGTTCCCGGTCACTTTCCCGAAAGACCATTTTCCCGACAGACCAGTAAAAGGCCGTCGGGAAAAAGGTGACGATTTTGGGAGTGTTGAGGAATATGATTGAAATTTGTTGAATTTTTCAAATATCAGAACACTTCGGATTCACGTCAGAATTTTTATCACATTTGCGAGTATTTTATTGAATTTTCGTGAATTATTTATAATTTTTGAGGTATTTTTTTCAACGTTTCGATTAAAATATCAACGTACATACGTACCAATAAAATTGCTTAATGCTCATTGGTTGCCGAGAAATTTGATAATTAGTGACCATAATCAGTAAACTACTAGTAGTTTACGGCATTAGTGCACGGGACTACCACCAATTAATTCAGAATGGTCTGAAACGTGAAGATATACAATAAAAAAATTTTTGGATCTTCAGCCTTTTTTTCCAAAAAACTTGAAAATTTTCAAAAAATTATTTTTTATGAATTTCTGGATAGTTTTCGACCTCCTGAATCCAAAACTGGTGATAAAAGTGACTAATGCCGCTTAATTTCCGAGATATTGATCTTTGAAAATCATAATCAGTAAACTATCAGTAGTTTTGATAATTAAGAGTCGAATCTTCGACTCAGAATGGCCCAAAAAGTAAAGATATGGGATAAAAAATTGTTGTCGAAATTGTCAAAAAACTTAAAAAATTTGTAGAGTCAACATTTCGATAAAAATATCGTGTCGATATATTATTGATCTACCCCATCATTTAATGATGAACTGCTAATTAAACAAGCACAGGATTGATTAATTTTCACTCGGAAAAAAGTGACAAACAACTTTACCACCTCGAAAAATTCCCTTTGTGCGAAGTGTTCCGGTTAATTAAATTTCCCGCACCAAGTGTCTAACGCAATCACGTTGTTTTTTGTCCGATGAAAAAATAGATTCTTCTAACGATCGAATAGTCAACTGCAAAGCGTTGCAGGTATCGCAAAGCCCTCTTTGAAATTCATCAACGCGTAAAGTCCTGCTTCGCCGTCGACGCTTACGTGTTAGCTGAACGTTACATATTTCGATAGTTAAAGAGTACATAGATAAGCCGGTGCATGTTCCATCATTTGCGTCCTCACATATTCTCGCATTCCACCGCACACAACGCCACTCGTAGTTTATCAGGGACTGATAAACTCATTACGGGCCAATAAACCCCATCGATGAATAATAACGCCGCGATACACGTCGATTTATCGTCTTTGTTGCATCGCGATGACCCAGTGAGCTTTTCCCGAAAAACGAGGAAAAAATTGCGAAATCCCTCTAGTGCTTTCACCATGATAATACGTAATGCAAGTTTGTAAACGGGCGAAACGAGTAATTGCACAGCGGATTCGTTTTATATGACCTGCTCGTTTTAGTTTCATACTCGGTTGCATTTTGTTATGGAAATGCGGGCAATTTACGTAAAGCTAACGAATTGTGAATTAAATCGACTAATCTAGATGCGTGGTTTTAATTTTGTTTGTTGTTGACCTGGATGTCGTGGATAGGAGTGATGAGGAATATATGAAAATTTGAAGGGGGAGAAATGTCAAAGTTTTGAACGTAACGGAACATTTCGGAAATTTCAAATCGCACAATGGATTCTGTACATTTTTTTTTATTTCAGAATAAAAATAAAAGTTAGATCGAAAATTTTTCACTTTTTTCGTATTTCTAAAGTCCAAGTGTACGAATTTAGTAATGACGAACTTCAAAATTTCGAAACTCACACATTTTATGATTCTACCCCAAACTCTAAATTCTGTTGACATATACATAAAAAGATCCACTCAAACGTTCAAAAGGAATCACAACAATTAAACTCTCATAAAAACCATAGCAAAAGAAGTGACTTTTTCTTTGTACCAAAAATATCATTAAAAGCAACTCGCGATGCGTTTCACGAACTCGATTTCGTACGGTATCATTATCTCCGTGCTTCTATTTGAATACCGCCGGGTTTGAAATATAAAAAAAAGAGGCGAGAGGAAGAGTCGCGAGTGCAGCATGTATACGACGTTTCTTCGCGCTTCTCACTTTTGCTGTGTAAGCCGCTATCGATTTTGCAATATTCCTTGGCACCCGTAATCCAATCCGGATTCTTCGGCGAGGGAAAACCGAGATAAGAGTGCAACTAAACAAAACCGCGACGATATTTTGCACCCGAAGAAAAATCCGGGAAATAAACAATCTCTTATCAGGAAATAACGTCGCGATAAGTGTTGCATCGAGGTGAACGAACTTCCTACGTACACCTCGATCGAAAAAGTATTCACTTTTCACGATGAACTTATCCAACTCCAATCTGATGCAGTGCTTGGATTGGCAGATTACTTTTTTTCCTAAAAACTGAATTTTTCCTACAATTTTTTCAATTTTACTCATCATTTGAAAAAACGTTTCAGAATGTTGGGAAGAATGAATTGTAAAATCTCTGCGATTGAGAGTGACAGTCGTTGGGTTATCAGAAAATCATACTTTAAAAAGATTATACTTTGTTAATAATCCTGGAAGATCTTCAAACTCGGGAATATTCTTTTCGCAGTGAGAAATAATTAAGCAGGGGAGAGTTGAAGAAAAATGTCGATGAGAAAAATGTTGATGACCGGGAGCAAAGTTTTCCTCATTGTTCGAATATTCATTCGTGGGAGGAAGAGACGGGTGATGGTGGAGGGGGCGGAAAAAAGTTGGAGTCGCCTGAAACAAAGCCGGCGACAGAATGCAGAGCCAAGAGACTCGAGATTTTAAGGGCGCGATTGCATCAAAAGTCGTGCGGATATTGCGATCATTAGATTCAAGTGCGATCTTTGTTTTTGTTTGCTTGGTTTTATTTACTTTGATTGACCTTCTTGAATGAAACAGCGATTTGAGCGACTAAGCAAGATTTCTTGGAGGAATTTATGGAACAGAGGAGGATGAATGAAAAATCTGGAATACTGCCGAAAATTGATGGGGACATGGAAAATGTTTTGAATGGAAAATGAGTTGAATTTCAGAATCACTAGATTATATTTTAATTTTATGTAGTATCTTTCGAATTTCGGAAACGAATTGGACATTTCTGAAATTTTTGAAAAATTATGGGAAATTCGACGAAGTTGTTGGTTTGGTATCATTCTTGAACAGTTAGAAACGTAAATGTAAATATAAAAGAAAATTGTAAATTTGAAAGAAATTCTCAGGGGATTTGGAAATGAAGATTTTTACAGAAATTTTCGTCAATTCAATAAAGGAATTCAATATGTTTTCTTGAGTATATTTTTGAAAAAATTTTCAAAAGTCTTAAAAATACCCGACATTCCTAAAACTCTCAAGATTTCTAATTAATTTTTTTTCAGGTTCCCTAAGTTGAGAAAAATTCAGATTGATTAGAAGAAATTTTTCAACTTCTCCACAGATTCGAAAAATTAAGAAGAATGTTCGAAAATCCCTTATTTTTCTGACATTTTCAGAGTTCAACGAAATGTCCAAGAAAAAATTTCATGTCTGAAAAAATTTCCCCAGTCTCTGAAATTCTCGATAAATCTTCAAAATAATTTTTCAAACCTTGAAAATATACCAAAAAAATGATAAATTTGACAGAAATCGGTAAAAATTTATAATTTTACAAAATTTCCAAACCTTCAAAATTTATCAAATACCTGTAAAAGTTTCGCAGTTGCAGATATTTTAAACATTTTTACCTCATTTTCGACAATTTCCCAAAAATTTATAAATAAAATTGAAGTGGATTCCCGATTTGTCCCGGTTCCTCTCGGTTTTTTGGTCAGATCGACAACCAAAAATAATTAATAGTATATTATGTTCCAAAGGGCAAAAAGTTTTTTTGGACGAATGCGAATTTATAATCCGAGGCGAAGCCGAGCAATATAATCGTATGAGTCCAAAACAACTTTTTGCCCTTTGGAACGTACGATACTTTATACACCGAAGGCAATAAAAAGGTTTTTAGGGCCCGAACAGGCCAATAAAGGACCGTTTATTGCACTGGGATGTATAAAAGTATTAGAAATACTAGAATATATTTAAAGTACTAGAAAATATTGAAAATACGAGAAAATATTAAAAATACGAGAAAATATTCAAAATACTAGAAAATATTAAGAATACCAGAAAATAATGAAAATATTATAAAACACTGTCACACGATGAAAATTCCTAATTGAGATATTGTTAAATTTTGTTCTTTTCTTTGATTCCACTGCCAAGATTCCAAGCCGAACTACAAAATGAAGAGACACTCGTGACTCTAAACCTTTCAAGATCCTCAAAAACCTCTAGAGATTTCACAAATTTCTCATAACTTCCTTCATTTCTTATAAGCCACCTTATACAACCTTATAAGTTTCCTAAAAACTCACAAAATGACATTACAAGTTATCGTAGAAATTATAAAGCGATCTCATAAAAAATTTGACGAAACTCGTAAGGTTTTTCAGAACGACTCCCAAGCCTTCTCAAAAACCTCGTAAGTTACCCCAAAAACCTCACCCCCTACAACTTTCCATGTTGATAAAGTTCACACAAGATCCTTCATCATAAACAAACAACCTCACAAAAAATTCACAAAACCTTACATTGTCTCAAATAATATTCCAAGGCACAGAGTCCAAAAATGACTGATCGCGACACAGCCCACATACCCCAAATTCTTCAAAAATCCACCAAATCAACCACAATCCCCCAGTCTCGCGTAATATCGGCCACATAACAAAGTGCATTATTCGCAACGTTCCGACAAAGCTCGGATTTAACGCGGAAAATAATATCCGAGGGACTTTCATGAATGGACGCTGATAGTAGGGAGCGTACCTACGAGATTAAGACTCGGGCTATTCTGACTCTCCCCAGCACATCTGGACCACTTTAATGATCGGTCGAGTTTACTCGAGCACTTGGGAAAAGGCCGAGCGCCGGACGGATCGATAGAGGCGGCAATTTTCTCCGAATCGTGTAATTTTTTAACAGTCTCCCTTTTCTATTTTTCCAACTTTGCCACTTTTTCCCACCCTCGTCTGGGAACGAAACCACACACGTTTTTTCCAACCTAACCTAATAAGGGACGTATTTACATTTCCAAGACATTGAAGCTCACGAAACCGCGATCGTTCGAAACAATTCCGTAAATCCCGATGTTCAACCGATCACACAACAAAACAATCGAATCATCCACATGGAAAGATGCTTTAACGAACGAAACTGGAGGAAACAAAACCTGAATCTCAAGGGGAGGTTAAATTGAGGTGATTGTTATTGGACGAATGTACGAGGAAACTGATTGCGAGTGAATTCTTGACAATTTCCGCGGCTGTGCGATGCATTTCGATGTTTACAGCGGGCTCATCTGGAATACGTGATTTTTATTCCTCCATCCGAAGCCCTTTCCGAGCGCTACTCGGACACGCGCAATGTTTTGCATCGATGAAAAGGAGCGGCGCACTCGAGAGCGATGAGAAATTTTCTCGTAAAATCAACAAAACAAGGTGATTTGATTTCCTTGTCGACGGGAAGTTCTGTTGATTTTGCGAAATCGTGATGAAAAAATATGGGGGTTGTGATTCTTATGGAGTTACGACAATGGCGCTGGGAATGAAAAATTGCGCGACATCTAGAAGATTGTTGAGTGTAGAGTGTTTTTTTTTTGTTGCGTGGGAAAAACGTTGGGTGAAAACTTTGTGATTTATGATTGTTCCTATTGAGCTGTTTTCCTGATACAACAATCTATACTAGAGTGATCTGATGAATAATTAAGACTTTCCGAAATTTGCGAATCTGGGATATTTGAGTTTGACAATTCAAAGGGAGCTTGCATAAATGATGTCACATTTTGGTGACGCAAAATTTAATGGAATTGATAATTCTAAGAAATGTGTGAAAAAATTTCAAACATTCTACGAAATTCTATAAAAACCCTATTAAATGGGATTTGCTCACATTTTTAAATTCAGTGTGAAACTGTGGTTATTTCCGAAAAATCATAAGTATTAAAAAAATTCGAGTTCTCGAAACTTGTAAATTAAGTAGAATTTCGAAATTTTATGGGCTTTAAAACTTTTTGCATTTCACTTAGATTTTGATTTCACTTAAAAACTTCTGGGATTTCATTAGATTTTGGAAATTCAAAGTTTTAAAACATTTTTTTGGGTATGACACCTACTTTGAAAAAAATTGGGAGGGCAACTGGGGAAAGTTTTAATTTTCTTACATCATTGCATTACATTAAATTTAAAAAAAACATTATTGTCCTCTTTTAAATTTCACATTGTGACGTGACACAAGGGGAGAAGGGGGGTCCACGAATTTGTGACACATTGTGACAAAGAGGAGGAGGGGGGTGTAAAAAAACGCCAAAAGACTGTGACATCAATTATGGAAGCTCCAAAATGTAAAAGTGAAAATTTACGATATCTCAGGAATTCGAGAATCAAAAACCTTGGAAATTGAAAGTCTATTTGGGACATTTTTGATCGAGAAATCCGCAATATTCATAAATCACGATCCACAAACGTTGAAATAAACATTTTTCATGTGCTAGGAAATTAAAATTTTCGAAATCGCACAACTGCAACGATGTAATGAGAATATATATATATCCATACAGATATTAAAATTAGACTATTTTATAATCTGTAAGTGATACGAATTTCGATATTCATGTTAAAAGTTCCAACAATCTGATGATCCGTAAATTCCGAAATATGTAAATGAAGATTTAAAAAATTAACGAAATTTAAAAAATTTTCAAACTACTTGCATCCAGAAATGACAAATTTCAAAAATTCTGTAATCTTAAAACTAACTCCAAAAAATCCGAAGAATGCGAACTCAAATTTCCAGATCGCCCAATTCACGAATTTTGATGTTCAAAGCCAGCAAATTTGTAGTAACATTCCCGTAATAACATCCCAGAATCTGCATCGATCTACAAAAGTCCTACAAATTTCAAATTCCAAACTCAAGAACTTAAGAAAATTAACAGACAGTTTGGATGAACACCTCCAAAATGTTCTTTCAGAAAATCGAAAAATCAGTGAAATCGCTCATATTTTGCAGTTTACACATGTATATTACCCCCTCCCCTCACCCCCCTCCCAAACCCCTGTACACGCAATTCCCTTACAAACCAAACTCTGATTCCCCAATCATCTCCATCCAATCCGTTAAACAAATTGCGACTCGTAAACCGATCCCGGTATGAATCGCAGCGCATACTCCGCGTTTTAATAGAAAACCTTAGAAATCCGAAAGTATATAGGAACGCTGAATGACATTAACGCGAAGCCCCAGTGAAAAGGGAGTCCCTTATCGGCCAACTCGGGACTCGAAATCGATAAGCTCGCGAACATGTTAATCCGCGCGAGCCATAAAACATTATCGAAGCGTGCAAAGTGAAAAAGGGCGAAAAAAGTTAATCGGGTTTGGGCATTGTATGTCGAGCGGCGTTGAATAGAGCGTCGCGACCACGTTCATGCGTGGAATCATTGTCTCAATTCGTAAATTGGATTGGACCAATTTTCGAGAGGGGGGAGGGAGTGTTCTGGGTCACACTGCCTTAAGGGCCGTCCCTGATTAAAACTCTGACAACTCTGACTACAGTCAGTAGTCAGTAGCGTGGCAACAGCGACAGCGGCGCCAGTAGCAGGGGTCGCGCAAGGGAAGCAAGGCCGAGGGGTCGATCAATAACACGCCGCAGAGTGGCTTTGCCACTGTTGCCGCTATTGCTACACTTGTGGACAACATTTTATGTAAATCAAGGACGTAGATAGAGATTTTACTCAACGCCCGCGAGAAATATGTAATTTCGTGGCCCTGTTGAGAGTGGACAAAATAATGGATTACCTGATTATTGACGTATGGTATGCAGGTGTTGAACTCGTTCGTCCACTAGTAGGCGAATAAGCTGTTCGCCCACGCTCATCTTAGCGACAGGTATTTACTTACTCACGCTCAGTTTAGCGACATTTTACGCACGGATAATGGAAACAAGATGGTGGACTCGCGTGTTGCCACACTCGCTACGCTCGTGAGGCAATCCTCACGCTCAAGGAATCTCCTGTTCCTCCCACTAGTTGCACAATATACTATTTATTAAATTGCGGGAGGGGATTTGGAAAAAAAGGAGAGAGGAATAAAATATGAACAACATCTGATAGATGGAATCGAAAAAGATGGACGAAGAAAAATAGGGAAAACATGGCCACGAATTATGAGAGTTTCTAAAAGTTACCGAATTTTCTGAAACACTTGCAAAATATACAAAATGATTTTTTTCGACTTAGATATAACATTTTCAATAATGGGGAGAATAATCTGACAATTTACTGTGAGGATTGTGAAAGTACAATTAAGGTGATCGAAAATGTATAAAAAAGGAACGTAAAAAATATGGACAAAAAAGATGAAGAATAAATGAATAAGAGACATGTTCATACCGACAATGAATTTTGAATTCAAATGTATGTCATTTCGTTTGGACCGATTTTTAATTACTGAAATTGCGTTATCAGCCTATTTTTCCACGATAGAAACTCTTCCATGATAAATCTTGCCTCAGCATCGACAACTAATTGGAATTCATGAATTTTGGGGTTTACTATATTACACAAACAACATTTTCTGAATCTAATCTCAACTACATTCGATAACCAATTTGATAACACATTTACTTTATATTTAGATCTACCAAGATCTACTCTAGACCAATTAAGATCCACTCAAAAATACTTCAGATATACCAAGATCCACTTAAAAATACTCTGGAACCATCAAGTTCCACTCTAGATCCACTTAGTCATTTTATATTAAGATCTACCAAGATCCATTCTAGATCCATTAAGATCTACACAAAAATACGCTAGATCCACCAAGATTCACTCTGGATCCATCAAGTTCCAATTCTAGATCCACTTTGTCGTTTTATATTGAGATCCATCAAGATCCACTCTAGATCCATTAAGATCCACTCAAAAATATTATAGATTCACCAAGATCAATTCAGAAATACTCTACATCCAACAAGATCCACTCTATATCCACCGAGATCCACTCTAGATTCACCAAGATCCACTTAAAAATACTCTAGATTCACCAAAATTCACTCTAGATCCACCTAGATCCACGAACTACTTACGATCCACGAGTTCACTCTGTCATCGATATTTTCCAAATCGTATTCGAAAAAATAAAAATCATGCGGCATTGTTCAAGCAACACGTCTCTAACGTCAAGTCTGGGTCAAACTAATCCAGTTGGGAATGAAGCTCCAGAATCATCTTTCTAGAGAAGGATTCCGGAATACGTTAATGCTGCTCGGCTCATCGTGTTGGTCCAGGCTTTATTGCCGACCGCGATCAAAATTGCGGAGGTGAAAAAAAAGTCTTCACGTAGCTCGACTCAGTACACTAAACAATATCGATCGCGGTCACGGAAAGTTTTCTTTGCTTCGAATACAGCTCTGCACAGAATTTTTTACAGTTTCCTCGCGGAACCTTGATTAAAAAATTATGCAAGTCGGGTAATTGAGTTGAAAGGACAAATATTCTCTGCGTCGATTCACTCGATGTACACAATTCCGTGCTTCAAATCTTTATTAATATTCATAAAATGACAAAAGCTCGCGGAAAATGGGGAATTGCATCAAAGTATATAGAGACGTTTTCTGAGTAACTTTATTAGCATAATGCCAGCTTTTTCTCGGTCAAAAATTCCAAACGAAAGAAATGTATGCTGTGGGAGTCTTTTTTATATACATCATTTGATGGAAACTGTTGTATTTTTGACAGGTCGTTTATATTAACTTGACTGCGTTTGTTAACATTTTCGAATTTATGAATTTATGCATTTTTTCGAATCTAGGATCACAAAGAAACTTTTTTATATTTGGAGGTATGACTGTAACTTTTTCTAGTACTTTTTTGACGCTGTATGTTGTCAGAATCATTACTATCATTCATATTTCGGTCATTACAATGTAATTCGAAGAATTTCGGTGACGAGGAAATCTACAAAACTTTCACATTTCTATACGCTTGGCTCTATTTCAAGATTGTGAGTCGATGGCGAACCAAAATAAATGTTAGAAAAATTTCTATCGAAATGAAACAGTCTGAAAACGCCACATAACTTTTTCTTCTTTCACGATTCTATAATTAATCTGCTCAGCATGACGTCTCACAAAAAACAGATAAATAATTCAGAGGAGGTTTTTTGTGGGACATTGGAAAAATGTCACCATGTCACCAGCGCTTTCCAAAGTTTTTCAAAAATCGATTCAATTAAATTCGATGGACAGTCACACAGCTAATTTTTCCTTTTGGGAATACTGAAATGTTTGGCTCCCATTACTGAGCAAGATTTATTGAAAAAGGTCAACCACGGTGTTTTAAAATTTAAAGAGCTGTCCGACAAGAAAATCGGAATTACGGTTCAGGTTGAGATGATTATCGAATAATTATGCATGATCTGGATAAAGTTAATTTGAAAGTATGTAAATTCGGCAAAAAGGTCAAAAGCTCGCAATCCAAAAAACGCAGAAACAAAAGTTACTGAAAAATGACTGAACCCTCAGGAAATTAACAACAGCACGTTATTCCACCTTCTGCAAAATTGCAGAGCAAAATCTCAAAAAGAAAAAATTTCCTCGAATCTCGTACCGAAGTTCGCGAACGAACCATTGAACTACGTGTAGGAATCAACCTTTTTCAAATAGCACTCAGAACCTATTAGATTTTCCATCTTTTGATTAGCCATTTTCCTCTAACCGAACACACACAACTCAGTAGGTATATTCAGTAACCGATGAAATATGTCATTGAATGAAGATAGAGTGGATAAATATTTTCCTCTAATTCGGATTAATTGCGCACTTGATCGTATCATCGCACTCCGCGAAAGTACTGAAACACGATGATCGATGAAATCGAATGTGACGAGTAAGAGGCTTTTCCCGAGCCCAAAGAGTGCTCAACAAACGTTACGAGAGGCAGCAGAAGCCGAGCAAATGGAACGGCATCGGTCAGCGAAGCCGCAAGCCAATTTTCACGGAAAATTGCTGCAAAAAATTACGTCGGAATTTCAAAGACGTCGCGTGATGGACGATTAAGTGACTGAGGGGGAGAAACAATTTAGTGTTCGGAGGAATGGATAAAGACGGATTTTTATGAGAGATAAGAAACATTGACTGAATAATTTGGTTGATGATATCGGTACATGTGTGATGATTATTGATATTTTCAAGTAATCAGGGCATTATAACAATTTTCATTACAATTGAACAAAATTTTGTCAAGTCTAGTACGTATTACATTTTTGAGGACTTTGAAAAATTTTATGAATTTTCGAGGAGTCATGGAAAACATTTCCATAAATCTATAAATCTATGTATGTTAAAATTTTTTGAGTTTCAGTTATATTTAATCAAATTCTGAAAATTTGGTGTAAATTTATTTGATATTGAATTCGCTAGATTTTCTTGACTACCAAAAAATTTCCGAAATCATCAAAAACGCAACTGTGCAGTTTCGATGATTCCATAAAAATTCGTTATTCCGACCCTTTTCAGGGATTTTCTCAATTTTGGAAAACTCGTGATTATTCCTTCAGTCTTTTAAAATTCAAAATTCGAAAATTTCAGAATTGAGACAAATTTATGAAAAGACTCTACAAATTTTTAGAATCTTCGTAAGTTTGTTTCAGTATCTCAGAAAAATTGGATACAAAATTTGTAATCAATTTTTTCTCCGAAAGTTCTTAACGACAATAAATAATTCATTGAAAAATATCTTCGGACATTTTATCATAACCCCCAAAATATTATCAAAAAAAGCTGAAATATTCGATTTATGAAATCGAATATTGAATATTTTTCATAAAATATAAAATATTCATATTCATTTCAAATATACTGAATTGCACATCCGATTATAGTACATTAAGTACATATATTCACAATATACTTAATTATATATTAAATATTCAATTTTAATATTCACTATCTTAGTGAATACAAGCATTAAATATTAACCGAATATTCCAGTACTCCAAAAACCATCGAACCTACAAAATTCAATCACTTCAAAATTTCCTTTCAACCAAAAAATCTGTCCTTTATCAAATTTATTCTGCTCGTGCGAATAATTCACATCCTAAAAACAAAACAGAACTCACAATTAACGGCAATTAAATTCATACCAAGCAAATCGGAAAGAAACAACAGATTACGTCGGCTGGATGGGCGCCTCACTTTCGCTAAATTACATCAAACAAACAAACGCACTGTTTTTATCTTCGGAATACGAAGCGAAATTATGACGTACGAATAAACAGAGGTTCGTAATCGAAGCGAAAGCGACTCGTCGATCGGAAACGCCGTCGTTCGCAGGCAGATACGCAAAATTTCGCAACAGCTGAAAGTATAATTAATACTAATTACTCAATTCCAGATATCCGGGAATAACCGCGTTGTAATGCTTTGTTCGCATTATCCGCGGGAATATTAGAAAGGGCGCGCATCGCGTAAAATTCGCGACGTGGCTCGTAATTAAATGTCAGCCGAGCGCTTCATCGTTCTTAATGAAGGTTTAATTATTTCCATTGCTCTCTTAAAGTTCATTTCACGGGAGTTCGCGTTTCCGCCCTGCCAAACGTACTCGGCTCAAAAATCTCGGTGCTATTACGAATTTCATAAACCGTGGTAAGGGTTGGTTGTTCGAGCTTGACATTTTTTGGGTCGTTTTTCTGTACAAGGAAAATATGAGCGGATGAAACGACGAACGTGCATTTTTTATGAACAAGATGCTACTTACAAAAAGCGTTCGCGAAGCCCCCGAATAGTGTCAGATTTTCGAGCATCAATTTTTTTTCAGGATATGTACTTCGAAAAAAGTACTTGAGTTTGGTTGTTACTTGAATGTCAAAATTCTTCATACATCTGGATATATATTACGTAGGTGACGATATTTCGAAAAATATGTTTCATTTTCGAAAAACTATCGAAAATGTGTGAAAACAGTCAGAAATCATACCACTTATTTTAAACTCGACTTGAATAAATTTTACAAAAATCATATCTACGTTACAATAAGGTAAAAATTTTACGAGTGATAGAAACAAAAGAATTCGCTCCGAAAATCGATAGACTAGTTTGGGGCCGATGTTTACGTCATCAGTCATTCGCAGAGATCGGAATTTAGGCCGGCCGCGGGGATAAAATTCGCCCGTGATTGCCGGAGATACCGCAATCTGGATCGAGGCGATGTTCCGGTTATTCGTTTATCAGAAGAAACACAATTACCAGCGCTGCTCGGCGGATATCAGAAAGGATATGAAATCGAAAAATTCCGAGATACCGGACTTCAAGCTACGTTCCATTTCCGTATTGCTGCGCTTTTTTCCAACTTTTTAATTATTTCGCGGGGCATTTGCATCTTTGGATTTTCCCGAACTCGAGGAAATCCAAACGCCGCTTCTTCGAGAGAGGATGGATTATTCAGTCCGAGAAGGTAACTTTTTCATCAAAAATACAACTGCTCTCGCCCGTGACGGGAATCCACGTCATTTTTATATGACGCTGTGGAAATGGAACACAATTTTACGGTGATTTCAGCGAGTTTACGATTGTCCGGAAAAATTGCGCGAATGTTTGAGGCAATATGGAGTGTATCGACTGTTTTTGATGTAATACTGATTTGATTGTTTTTTTTTTTATTTATGTAATACAAGTGATAAAAATTGTTCCTTCTTTAGTTGCTAAGTGAGATTTTTTCGGAGGTAATTTTCGGATGTTCCTGTATAATTTTGTGTCAATTTGACGGAAATCTTTTGATTCATGATTTTTTGAAAAAACTGGACACCATTGTTGGAGATTTTCGAACCTTTTTGGTGATTTGGAGAAAATTTATGGATAAATTGAAAATATCTTTCGAACTTCGAGTTTGTATTTTCAAGTTTTTAAAATTAAACTTGAATTTGAAAGTTTCAAAAATTAAATTCAAATCCAAAATCAAAATTCTAATTTCCACGTTTTGAATTCCAGATTTAAGTTTCAAATTTAGGCAAATTCAAAAACTTAAATTTGAGTTTTTAAATTTCGAAGAAGAATGTCAGAGAAATTCGAAATATTCGAACAAATTAGTTCAACAGTTTTCAGTTTTGGAATGTTGAAAGTTGAAAAGAGTTAGGATTGTATAATTAATGAATTCTCCGTGTTAACATTTGATATCAAACATCTCAAATCAATTAAATGCCCCCACAAACGAAAACCAACGAAAGTTTATTCAACAGCGTCGTGGGAAATGACGTGCGGTGCGTAAAGCACATCAAGTTCATAAAACTTCAATCTCAAAATAATTCTTCTCTCGCCTGCAAACTCCATCAGCGAGCAAGCTTTGACAAAAACTTCCGAGCCATTATACCACAGTCGTATACTCAATTTTTCCACTCCACTGAAAACGAACCAAGCGGTTCTCTACTTAAAAAGGGTCACGCTTTTCGCCAGAAATTAAAAGTAAACCCATAAAAATCTAGAACAGAAAATATCCAATGTGCTCAAAACAGATTCCAAAAATCTAAAACATCAAAAAAGATCGAAAAATCTCAATATATATCTTCTGCGCAAATATTTTCCAACGAACACATTATTCGAGACACTTTCACAATATTCCCAACAGGTACGAACCGTTTTTAACGGCACCCGCATTTTAATATCGAAAAAAGGAAGAAAAAGCTTAATTTTCATGAAACCCACATACGAACGTTGAAATAGAATAAATAATCGCGGTACGCGCGATTTTCCCGATCGTGTGTCGAATGGCAAAAAGGGGGAAAAAACGTGGCGCGAGCGTATTGAGCCGAGCCAGTAGTAACGAGCCAGTCAGGTCAGACATTGTAGCCTACGCGATGCATAATGAAACTACTGCCCGTTTCAAGAATCGCCGTCAACTTTGCGAAGCGTTTTTCATACGCGGATATAACTTTTTCCGTCCATGCCCGCAACGAAAGTTGCGGGGCAAATAAAACGAGGGAACAATGGAAAGCCGATCAAGTATCGCAAACAATGATGCGCCGCTTCGCGTTTCCCGTCCCGTAAACATGTCCCGGAATTCAAAAGACAACGCAATCACGGCGAAACGATATCAAACGTAATTTTTTCCGGGGTGAAAAAGCCTCCGAGCGCTCGCATAAAAAAGTGCTCCTTTGTGGGGTGTTAACTTTCGAACGGGATTTAGAGCAAACAACGAAGGGAGCAGCAAGTGATATGGGTGGAAGTTAAGTCAGACGCGGATCAATTATGTGTGATCGATAAGGTTGGAACTTGGAATCTTTTCGATGAATTCAAAATAGTTCATTTTTGATGATTCGAGCTGAAAAAACGATCTCCCCCCTCCCCTTAATATTTTAGGTGGAGGGGGGAGGTGAGACAATTTTTTATAAAGTGTTTTTATCACGTCTGAAAAGTGATAAATTGGAAAAATTCAAAAATAGAATCTTCAGTTGTGAGGGATTGTGATAGATTGCGAAAATTTTTGAATTCGAAACGTTTTATTTTGGAACATCGAATCGACATTTTTGAAATTTTGGGTACAGAGCAATTCAGTCTCGAATTTTGAACAATACTGGAAATTTTTGAGAATGAATATTTTGGAGTTGAGAATGACTCCCAATTCGAAAATTAGAGAATTTGAATTGGATGATATCCTTTCGAAATTCTGGAATACTGGAATTTGGGATTCGAAAAAAAGTTAGAAAGAATTCGAAACGTATAATTTTCGACATCGAATCGACATTTTCGAATTTTTGGGTACAGAGTATTTCAGTCTCAAATTTTGACCAATAATACTAGAAATTTTTGAAAATAAATATTTTGGAGTTGAGAATGACTTCTAATTCGAAAATTCGAGAATGCGAATCAAATGATATACTTCAAAAATTCTGGAATACTAGAATTTAGATTCTCGAGGATTTAAAGTTAGAAAATCTGCACCTTCAAATTTCAAAGTTGAAGTTCATCAACAAAAATTTATCCAACAATTTTTACACTTTTCATACTCTGAATCAAAAATCCAAGAATATAAACAAAAAAAAACTAATGATTCCAGTATTCGAAAATTAGTCCATTTTCTTCAGAAATTCAGCAACTTACAACTTTTACGTTTCTGAACTGAATAACATTCGAATTTTTCGAATGAGATAATCCCTATCATGAAAAATTCATACTCAACATTTTGCAATTAAATGTAAGGACGTTTTCGATTTTCAGAATGTACATAAACAACCGAAAGAATTCCATCGAAAATTCCAAATATTCCACCAGAACTCGACCATCGATTTCAACCGCTGATCCAAACTCCAAAGAAATAACTCAGGAAACTTGATTATCCAAGTGTCACAACACCTCGATCACGAATCATAACAGGTGGTTTGACCGAAATGCACGGCGCGTTGTCGCTCTACCTTTATTCAAGCATGGGGAGGACTGACAAAGTCGCCGTTACCCACACGCGCGACCTCAACCAACTCATAGAAACCGTCACAAAGAGATAATTTGCTCGTCGCTAATGACGTTACCGCAGGACCAAGAGCCTCATACGCAGCGCCTATATTTCATAAAAATCTATCGCCGCTGCACAATAACCAGATAGGGCTCATTGTTCCACAAGCGAATGCGTGTCAGGTCCCTATTTGCAAAGCATAACGGCTCATTTCGCGATTGTAACCAAGGTAAATTCTGAACACTCCGGGGATTTTTTTCGAGTTTACTAGATTCTTAAAACTATTCAACAGGATTCCAATTTTCAGTGCTCGAATTTTTTCGTGTTTTCTGTCAATGAGAAACCTGTAAAATTTTCAGCAATCACTGAACGAATCTGAAAGCATAGTAAATGTTTCCAGATAATTCCATACTCCTGAAAATTCTTAGGAATGTTTCACAATCGAAAAGTTGTCGAAACTTTTTGTGAATTTGAAGTGACTTTCGGTCGTTTTTTTTTTTTTTTTTTTTTTTTTTTTTTTTTTTTTTTTTTTTTTTTTTTTTTTTTTGTTATTTTTCCTTTTTTTTTTGTTTTGTTTATTTTGGTTAGTTTTTGTAAATTTTGTTTATTTTCTTTTCCTTTTTT
>JAPYZK010003003.1:0-12820 GCA_030522785.1 Platygaster equestris | reverse complement strand
TGTTGAATAAAATATTGTGTGCGACTATTGGTCGAAAGAGAAGATTCCACTCGCGTGTTGCCACACTCGCTACGCTCGTGAGGCAATCTCTACGCTCGAGGAATCTTCTCTTCCTCCCACTAGTCGCACAATTTACTATTTCTAATCTATCTGCAACTCCTATTTAGATTCTTTATTGAAGTTTTGGAATCAAAATGAAAATTGAGGTTTCGGAATCAAAGAATGGTATTAGAGTTTTGAAACTGAATTTGCAACTTTAAGTTTCCGAAACAAATTTCAAACTTCAAGTGGCGAAAACAAGTATCAAACTCGAAATTTCCGAATTGAACTTAGAACTTGGTAGTTGACGAATTCAACTTTAAACATGGAGTTTTTGAATTTAACCTCTAACTTGAGGTTCCCAAATGAAACTTCAGACTTGAAGATTCCAAGTTAATCTTCAAAATCCAAGTTTTGTAATGAAATTTGAAGTTGAAGTTTATAAACTGAACTTCTAACTCAAATTCTTCGAGTTGAACTTTCGAATCAAAGTATCAGAATCAAAGAATAGAGGGGATATCTGGTAAATCAACTTTGAAATCACTTAGTGATGTAAATTGTCGACGACAGTCAATGTCGATAATGATTGATTTTGAGACGCCAGTAAAAATATTTATCGATATTATCGAAAATGAGGGATCTGCATCAAATACATTTCATTCATACAATTTAGTAATAATATTCTCTTTTACAAACTTTCTCACTTTTCTTCTTTTCATATAAAACTTCTATTCAGGATCTTCATTGAAGTTTTGTACTCGAAATAAACATTGAAGCTTCGGAATCAAAGAGTAGAATTAGAGTTTCGAAACTGAACTTGCAACTTCAAGTTTACGCATTAAATTTCAAACTTCAAGTTTCGAAAACTGATATCAAACTCGAAATTTCCGAATAGAACTGCGGACATGAAGTTAACGAATTCAACTTTGAACATGGAGTTTTGAAATTTAACTTTTAACTCGAGGCTTGCGAATGAAAATTCAGACTTGAAGATTCCAAGTTTCAATATCCATGTTTTGTAAAGAAACTTTGAAGTTGAAGTTTCTGAACTGAATTCTTAACTTGAATTCTTCGAGTAGAACTTTCAAATCGAAGTATCGGAATCAAAGTTTTGAAACTGAAACTCCAACTTCATGTTTTCAAGTTAAACTTCAAATTTCAAGATTTGGAAGTTAATTCTACACTCGAAGTTTCGAAACCGAACTTGCAACTCCAAGTTTCCGAATCAAATTTCAAACTTCAATTTACGAAAGTTGATATCAAAACCGAAGTTCCAGAATTGAACTTCGGACTTGAAGTTTACGAACTCAACTTTAAGCATGGAGTTTTGAAAGTTAACTTCCAACTTGAAGCTTCCGAATGAAACTTCGAACTTGAAGATTCCAAGTTAAACTTCGAAGTCCAAGTTTTGTAATGGAACTTCAATGTTAAAGTTTCTAAACTGAACTTCTAACTTAAATTTTTCAAAATGAACTTTCAAATTGAAGTATCGGAATAAAAAAATAGACGTAAAGTTTTGAAACTGAAACTCCAACTTCGCATGTTTTCGAGTTGAACTTGAAATTTCAAGAGTTTGAAGTTGATTCTACACTCGAAGTTTCGGAACCGAACTTCAAACTTGAAGTTTTGGCATTGATCTTTGAACTGTCTAGATGTCCGAAACTCCCAAATTCAATTTCCTACATGAAGTTTTGAAACTCAACTTCTAACTTCAAGTTTGTATGTAGCTAACAGTAGAACTGACAGAACTTCGGGCTTCAAATTCAGGTTAGAAACTGCAAGTCAGTAGGTCGATTCCGGAACGTCACGTTTCAACTTCAATTCTAAGACTCCAAGTTTGGAGTTGAATTCGGAAAACTTTGAGTTTGAAATTTCATTCCGAAAGTTCCAGGTTGAAATTTGATCTGGAAACTTCAAGTAAAACGTTCAGTTTCGACGGTTAAAGTTTAAAATTCAATTCCGAAACTTGAAGTTTGTACTTGAATTTTAGAACTCCAAACTTGAAGTTCTATTTCCAAACTTCAAGTTGGAAGTTCAGTTCCGAAAATTCGAATTCAAAGTGCGGTTATGAAACTTCGTTATTGAAATAATTTCCGAAACGTCAAGTTTGAAATAATCACACAGCCCATCTATTCATCAAGTGTTTTTTTTTTCGATATTCGATCATTTAATTGTCGATATAAATAATATCGACATAGAGTCATTATCGATACTATCGATTATCATCGAATATTTCGTCACCACTAGTTGATCCAATCATTTCCAAATCATGTCGAGATTTGGATGAAAAGTCTAGTAATTATGAATGAACGTAAAATTTTGCGGAATCGATAACATATGACTATAATAAATGCTCAGAAGATTAAACTCATCTACCATCTCGTGCATTAAATCATAAAAAGTGAAAAGTCCTCTATGTTCCGCGATCACGGTAATGGCCCTATAAAAAATTCTAATTCCGAAAATCCCCCGTACTTGGAGCTTGAAGTTCGGACTTGAATTATAGAACTCCAAACTTGAAGTTCTATTTCCAAACTTCAAGTTGGAAATTCAGTTCCGGAAAGTCGAATTGAAAGTGCGGTTACGAAACTTTATGATCGAAATAACTATTCGAAACATCAAGTTTGAAATAGTCACACAGCCCGTCTATTCATTAAGTGTTTTTTTTCGATATTCGATTATTCAATTGTCGATATCGATAATATCGACATAAAGTCATTATCGATAATATCGATAATCATCGAATTTTTTGACACCACTAATTGATCCAATTATTTCCAAATCATGTTGAGATTCAGATGAGAAGTCTAGTAATTATGAATGAACGTAAATTTTAGCGAAATGAACAACGTATGACTGTAATAAATCTTTAGAAGATACTCATCTACCATCTCGTGCATTAAATCATGAAAAGTGATAAGTCCTCTATGTTCCGCGATCACGGTAATGGCCCTATAAAAAATTCAAATTCCGAAAATCCCCCGCACTCTATGTTCATCAACCTGTTGAAAAATTCAGCGACACGATGAGGTGGTTTATGAAAATCCATGACTGAAAATTTCGCGTCACCCTTGCTATATCGTCATGTATGACACAGAAAACGATTAGTGCTTCCATGAATATCAATGTTAGGCCCCGTGTATGATGGTGATTTAAAGCGGCATTAAAGCTCGATGGCCCAAATTGATTAATTTTCCACGCGTTACGCTAAACTTTCATTACAGTTCACGGCTTGGGAGCTCGTATTTTCTCTCAACTTTGAAAATGTCCGGGGAAGACGCGAAAAGTGCCACTTGGAAAATTTATATGGGGGGGGGAGCGAACTTTTACGATGAAACGCAGAAGAAAAAGAAAACAGAAAAAGTTTGTTTCGGGCTGGAGAGAGAGAGAGAGAGAGAGAGAGAGAGAGAGAGAGAGAGAGTAATTTCAGGATTGGAAAAGGTTGAAATATTGGGGAATGGTTTATTTAAGCATCGGTAAATAGTAGGGGGTGATTAAGTTGATGTAAGTTTGAAGGGAATTTGGATTGAATGAAAATGTGTTCGGAATTTTGGAATTTTTTCGGATGTTGAGGAATTTTGAAGTTTCAGAATTTTGAAGTTAAAAGTTTTCAAATTTCAGTCATTTTGGAGTTCTGGAAATTTTGGATGTTTCCGAGTTCAGAAGAATTTCGAAGTTTCCGAAAACAAAATTCGAGTTTCTAGTTTCAAAACTTGGAGTCTACTCTCAGATCCCGATACTCTTATTTGAAAGTTTAATTGGGAGAATTTAAGTTATAAGTCAAGTTTAGAAACTTCAACTTTGAAGTTCCATTGCAAAACATGGCTTTTAAAGTTGAACTTGGAATCTTCAAGTCTTAAGTTTCATTCGAAAGCCTCAAGTTAGACGTTAAATTTCAAAACTCCATGCTCGAAGTTGAGTTCGTAAACTTCAGGTCCGAAGTTTAATTCGGAAACTTCGAGTTTAATATTAGCTTTTGCAACTTGAAGTTTTAAATTTGATTCGGAAACTTGAAGTTGCAAGTCAAGTTTCGAAACGCTAATTCTACTCTTTGATTCCGAAACTTCAATTTCCAGTTTGATTACGAAACTTCAGGAGCGCACGCAGAAAAAATTTTCGGGAGGGGTTTTCAAAAAATAAAAATTTTTCCGAATTTTCGAAGTTCCTGGAATTTTCGAAATTCCAGTAATTTTTGCAATTCCTGTAGTTTTTGGAATTCTTGTAATTTTTAAAACTTCCGAAATTTTGTAATGTTCTCGTAATTTTTGGAATTTTCCAAATTCTCGAAACTTCCAGAGTTTTTGGAAATTTTCCGACTTTTTGGAATGCATGAATCTTTGAATACATACGAAATGTTTGAAACTATAAAAATTTTTGAAATTCAATGAATTTTCAAACATTTTTTAACTTCCGACATTTCTGGGCCTTACAAAGTTTTCAAAATTTTCGAAATGCTCCGATTTGTCAAAATTCTTAGATTCTTCATGAAAATTCCAAAGTTTCAGGAATTTTAGAACTGTGAGATCTTCGAAATTCCAAAAGTTTCTCGAATGTCTATAAAATTGTCAGTATTAATATAATTTTTCGAATCACTAAAATTGTTGAAATTTCGGAATTCTCAAATTTTGAAATATTCACAAGTTTTGCGTAATTACACTATTTTCATACTCTTTCGAGACTTTATGAACTTTCGTGATCTTTAAAATTTTTGTACATTTCTAAAATTTCCGGTTTTTTCGAATCACTTGAACTTATGAAAATTGGAAAAATTTTTAGTATTAAAAAATGGAAAACATTCATTTTTCCAATATTTTACAATTTCGGGAGTTTCAGACTATTCAAAAATATCTAAATTTTGTAAGAAATTGTAATTTTAAAGTTTCTAATTTCATACATTTATTCATAAATTCAATTTTGATTCTACTTATTTTACTGACAAAAACACTACATTTGTTCCAAATTTTGGGAGGGGTTTCAACCCCTCCCAAAAAGAAACTTAAATGTAGAACTTGGATAAAACTTGTAGATATGAATGAAAAATTTTTATTACTCAATTGTATGAAATGCAGAACCAAAATTAAATGTATCTGATGCAGATCCCCTATTTCGATCTTGTCGATCAATATCGATTCTGGTGTCCTCAAAACAATTATTATCAATAATGACTTCCGTTCATAATTCGCATCACTAGAATCAACCCATTCTAAAGTTTCCGTTAAACGATTCAATCAACATACCCTTAAGTTCGCGTATCCAAACCAAATTTGCAGATAAAAAAATTAAAATTCTGAAGTTGATGAATTGGTAATTCGAAATTTTTGGTTTTGAGTTCAAGTTTTGGATATTTCATTTCCAAAATGTAAATTTGTATACTTCGGGAGTGAAATTTTCAAATTTCACAATGTTTTTATCATTGGGGTTTTGCAACTAGAAATTTTCAACCAGCCTGTTCCTGACACTGTCCAAGAATATATAAATATCCGAATTCAAGAATTTTTCGTACTTTCATTACTGGATTTGAACTATATTTATTCAACGCCCGCAAAAAATATGTGATTTCGTGGCTCTGCTGAGAGTGGACGAAATAATGAATTACCTTATTGTTGACGTATGGCATGCGAGTGATCAACTCGTTCGCTTATTAATGGGCGAATAAGCTGTTCGCCAACGCTCATCTTAACGACGTACAGCTATTTACTCACTCGCGCTCAGTGTAGCGACCGATTACGCACGGATAATGGAAACAAGATGGCGGATGAGCGACTCGAAATACATTGAAACGTCAAACTCCCCAACCCTAACCTCAAAATACAAAACTGTGTATTGCTGCAATGTTTTTGTTGTCGTTTACAAAAGTGTCGTATACAGTCTTGATCAATCCCGATGAAAATCAAAGCAACGAAAGGCATAATTAGTTTTTCACTCCCTAAAGTACGTAGCAAAGCTCTAAGGGCGATTGTTGCGTCAATCAATCAGGTAACCCATTATTTCCTCCCCTCAAAGCAGGGCCGTGAAATCACATATTTCTCGCGGTTGTTGAATAAAATATTGGGTGCGACTACTGGTCGAAAGAGGAGATTCCACTTGCGTGTTGCCACACTCGCAACGCTCGTGAGGCAATCTCCACGCTCGAGGAATCTCCTCTTTCTCCCACTAGTCGCACTATATAATATAGATCGTAAGTCAAAAATGCCTTATTTTATTCCTATTGCCAAATCAAGTAGTCTCGCCATTCCTCGTCTAAATTACAGAACTCACAAATTTCCGAAATTCGTAATCAGCCGAATTCCCGATTTCTACCATTCCCTATCATATTCTTTACCAAGCTTCCTTAGCTACAATCTATAATCTTTCACGAACTTAATAAGAGACGAAAATTTCAAAATTCCCACCGTATTTCACAGGAACATCACAGGCGCCGAAAAAACGTGCCCAAAGTTCCTGGCTCGAGACCGACCTCGACTCAGGGATAACCTTCGACCACGGCGTGGCCTCCCCCCAAAATTCCATACCACCTTCAGTTCATCGAACCAAAAACGACAGTCCACAGCAACATTATCAATCGTCGCCAACAATTTACAAAGATAATTACTGTTACTCGCCCCCAATGGCACCGATTACTGTTCCTCCGCGTCAGCACTACCCACCGCAAAACTACATGAATGCTCTGTCGCCACAAATTCGCGAGCAGATCCAGCAACACCAGATGAAACAACAGTTACTCAAGGAGCAAATGCAGGGAAAAGGCAGTCCTAACGTTTCGCCACTGTACGTCAACACGGACTGCAGACGATTGGGTAATCATTGATTGATCAGTGGAAAATGATATATTCGATCAAGGAAAATTATCGACATTTTACCACCCTAGCCACTTGAGGGCGACGTTTTCTCGTCGCTTTTTTTGAGCGACGGAAAATTTCTTGAACTAAACCAAATTTTTTAATTTTTTGGAGAACTTGAACTTTTCAAATATTCTTGAAAACTCCTATTTTTGAAATTTTTCGAGGAGCTTTAAATATTCAGAATTTTCGAATAATTTCGAGCTCAATAGATTCCAAAAAAAATTTGGAATTATTGTAATTTTCTGAGAATTCGAAATTTTCGAATGTTTTAACAAATTACAATTTTGGAATTGAAATGAAAACATACAATATTAAAATCGTTCGAAAAACTTGGGATTTTTATATTTTTGAAAGGACACAAAGTTCCACCAATTTCCGGAAAACTTGAAGATTTTTAAACTTTTAGGAAATTTTGCATTTTCAAAGAAACTCAAATTTCTCAAATTTTTTGAAAAAACTGAACATTCTTTATTTTAGTGGAAAACATCAAATTTTTGAAATAAAAAGAAATCGAAATTTTTCATTGTTTCCAAAAACTAACGATTTTTAAAATTTTGATAAAACTCTGAATGTCAAATTTTTTGGAAAACCTAGAATATTCAAATTTCCAGAAAAACTCAGACGTTAAAAATCTGTTGTAAAACTACAAATTTTCGAATTTTCGAAAAATTTGGAATTTTTTCATGAAAGTAAACTTAAATTTTTATTCATTATTATTTATTAAATTGGAACTGTTTCTGAAATCTAACAATTTTTTGAATTTTCGAAAAAGCTCCAACATATTTCAAATTTCTCAGGAAACCCGACATTTTTCAATTCTGGAAAAACGTAAAATTCAAAAAATTTCTGAGAAACTCACAATTTTCAGATTTTCAAGACTCAAATTTTTAATCTTACAAACAACTTACAAACTTTCCAAATCTTCCGCAAACATCAAATTTTCGGAATTATTTCGAGAAACTTGAGAAATTTTGACTGATTTCGCTCTCAATAAATTCTAAAAAAATGTTAGAATTCATGTAATTTTCTAAGAATACAAAAGTTTTGAATGTTTTTAAAAAATTACAATTTTGGAATTGAAACGAAATATACAAGTTCAGAATCTTTCGAAAAACTTGGGATTCTCATATTTTTGAAAGGACACAAAATTCTACAAATTTTCGGAAAACTCAAAGATTTTCAAACTTTTCAAAAAACTCGAATTTGTTAAGAAACTGGAATTTCTAAAATTTTTAAAAAAACTCAAATTTTTCAATTTTCGTGAAAAACATCAAATTTTTACAATAAAAGAAAAACCGTAATTCTCGATTGTTTCCAAATACTAATAATTCTCAAAATTTTCATACAACTGTAAATGTCAAATTTTTTGGTAAACCTAGAATATTCGAATTTTCAGAAAAACTCAAAATTTCACAATCTTTTGTAGAACTACAAATTCTCAAATTTCAGAAAAACTTAGAATTTTTTCATTCAAAAACATCTAAAATTTACGAATGTTTCTAAAATCTGACAATTTCCAAAATTTCCGAAAAAAATCCAACATTTCAAATTTTCCAGAAAACACAATATATTTAAATTCTGAAAAAACGTTGCGTTTCAAAAATGTCTGAGAAACTCAGAATTTCCAAATTTTCAGAACTGAAATTTCGCAAATTTTGCAAAAAACGATAAAAAATACAATTATCAAAGATTGTATGTAAGCATACTAAGATCATACTGAATGATAAACCCAATTAATTTTGTTCGAAAAACACTCTGAATTAATTCTTCAATGATTGGGGGGGTAAGTCGATTTTTGCAAAAGGAAGGGTTGAAATCCGAGCCGAAGGCGAGGAATTTCATCGTGTTGTAATATGGACTTTTGCCCCGCTTGTGCAGTACTGTATTTTACCCGATTCTAATCTCGAAAGCCCCCTTTATGTACCACTTGGAGGTTAGAATCGGGTAAAATTCTTTTACGATACTTCAACTTCCAAATTTACGATACAGGAACCATCGGAAATTCACGGTTCACTTTTTTAATTCCAAAAGTCATAGCGGTATGTCATTAAAAGTTGCGAACATTGATTCAGAGGGTCCGAGAAATTACGAGGTGACAATGAATGGATCAGTTTCGCCACCGGAGTACGTGGCGCCGCCACCTCCACCCCCGCCATGCGAAGAGCCTCATCACATGATGAATGGCCACTGCGAGCAGGACGACAATAAATTTTCCGGTAAGAGCTCCAAGACCGCGACCCTATCCGGGAGTTTCCCTGTTTAGTTCGAGCGACGCCAAACGTCCTTAGCGCGTGGCGAACCGCGAAATGTTGTGCTCCAATTTTCGGACGTGTTCCGGAAATTGGAGCTCGCGGAAATGGAAAAAAAGTAACTTAGCGTGCGCGAGGTAGAGTTTAATCAGGATAATGCGTTTCCAGCGAAAATATGAAAATGAGATGTTTTATTTCTGGATGAGAAGGAATATTTCGCGTGTGCGAGTAATGATGAGTGGGCGGTGCAATTTCCGATAGACGCGAACTCTGGCAGCGCCGAAAAAAAATGTATTGTATTGTAGGAAAACGTTTTCTGGGTTTTTTCGAAAAATTGGTATCAGAAACGCCTGAATCTTGAAAAATCGAGCTGAGAGGAAAATTGGCCAGTTCCGATCTATTGCTGTTGAAATGATCGGTGGAACAGTGACAAATGCACTGGTTTGGTGTAATTAATAGCAGGGAAAATTCGTGATGTGACAGTGTGAAAAACGCTCGGATTCCGGATTTTAAGTTGAATTTGGGCATACGTCTATTGAATTTCGGCAATTTGGAAAATTTTTAAATTGTTTACGATTTGGTAATTTTTCAGAATCTTCGGAAGTATTGAATTTTTATAATTTCATAAATTTTTCGGAATGTTAACATTTTTATAGTTCTTCCAGCTCTTCGATATTTTTTGATTTTTCGAATTTGCCAATTTTTCAGAGTGAATGAATCTCATAAAATTTTAAAATTTTTGGTTTTCTTAAAAAGATATTCAACATTTTTAATATCATCGAATTTTGTGAATTTCCACGATCCACAGTCTTCAATACTTTTAGAATCGTTGAAATTTCGAAATTTTCAAAATTTCCACGATTTTCAATACCTTCAGAATCCTTCAAATTTCCAAATCCTTAAAAGATTCTTAAATATTTAGGCGTTTCATTTCTGAGAAAAAAACCTTTTAAAAACCAATCATCTGTTTTCTACAGTCTTTTTAACGCCGCCAGGGAACCTAATTTTGTGGGAGTTACATTATTTGAATAGATTTCAGTCGATTTTTGCAAGTCTCAGTTTTTAGTGTACTCAAAGTATAAGTGTCGAAAAAGCTATAGCTGACCCTCCACGATCAAAAATGTTATAATTGTTTACAGTTTGGAAATTTCCCGAAAACATTTCAATTTTTCTAACATTCATAACTTTTTCAGAATTTTCATATTATTCCAGTTTTTCCAAAGTTTCGATACTTTTAAATTCCTCAAAATTTCAAATTTTTTCGAAGTGAACGAATTTCATGAAATTCCCAAATATTTCATTTTCTGTAAAAGATTTCCAAAATTCGCAATATTCTGGAAATTTCGTGAACTCCCACAATTTGCAATACTTCCAAAATCCTTCAAATTTCAAAATTCTTCATGAATTCTAAAATATTCGGGCGTTTCGTTTTATAAAAAAAAAAAAAAAAAAACGTTTTAACAACTAATCATCGGTTTTCTACAGTCTTTACGAAGCCACCAGGGAACCCAATTTTGTGGGAGTTCCATTATTTGTATATATTTTAGTAGATTTTTGTAAGTCTCAGTTTTTAGTATACTCAAAGTGTAAGCGTCGAAAAAGCTATAGCTGGCCCTACACGCTCAAAAATTTTATAATTGTTAAAAATTTGGAAATTTTCACGAAAAAATTTTAACTCTTCTAAAATTCATTAGTTTTTCGGAATTTTCATATTTTCCAAGTTTTTCCTATCTTTCGATACTTTTAAATCCCTCACGATTTCAAAATTGTTCGAAGTGAACGAATTTCGTGAAATTTCCAAATTTTTTTATTTTCTAAAAAAGATGTTCAAAATTTGCAATATTCTGGAAACTTCGTGAATTTCCACAATTTTCAATACTTTCGGAATCCGTCAAATTTCCAAACTCTTCACGAAATTCTAAAATATTTCATTTTTGATGAAAAAACCTTTCAAAAACCAAACATCGGTTTACTACAGTCTTTTCAACGCCGCGAGGGAGCCTAATCTTGTGGGAGTTCCATTATTTGAATATATTTCAGTAGATTTCTGCAAGTCTCAGTTTTTAGTATACTGAAAGTGTAAGCGTCGAAAAACGTATAGCTGACCCTCCACGCTCAAAAATTTTATAACTATTCAGAATTTGGAAATTTCCCCTTAAAAATTCTAACTTTTCTAAAATTCATAACTTTTTCGGAATGTTCATATTTTCATTCGGAATGTTTCGAGTTTTTTCAATGTTTCGATACTTCTCAATTCCTTAAAATTTCAAAATTTTTTGAATTGAACGAATTTCATGGAGTATCAAAATTTTTTATTTTCTCAAAAAGATTTCCAAAATTTTCAATATTCTGGAAATTTCGTGAATTTCCACATTTTTCAGTACTTGAATAATCCTTCAAATTTCCAAATTCTTTAAAAAATTCTAAATACTCAAGCGTTTTTCTTTTGAGAAAAAAACCTTTTAAAAACCAATCATCGAATAGATTTCAGTCGATTTTCACGAGTCTCGTTTTTTAGTATACTCAAAGTATAAGCGTCAAAATAGATATGGCTGACCCTCCACGCTCAAACATTGTATAATTGTGCAAAATTTGGAAATTTCCCAGAAAAAATTTTAACTTTTCTACAATTCATAACTTTTTCGGAATGTTCATATTTTTCTAATTTTTCCAATGTTTCAATACTTATTCCTTAAAATTTCAAAATTTTCCGAAGTTAACGAAATTCATGAAATTCCAGAATTTTTTCTTTTCTCAACAAGATTTCCAAAATTTTCAATATTCTGAAAATTTCGAAAATTCCCACAATTTTCAATACTTTCAAAATCCTTGAAATTCCCAAATTCTTCAAAAAATCCTAAAATATCCAGGGGTTTCATTCTTCAGAAAAAAACCTTATAACAACTAATTATCGGTTTTCTACAGTCTTTTCAACGACGCCAGGGAACCTAATTTTGCGGGAGTTCAATCATTTGAATAGATTTTTGTCAATTTTTATAAGTCTCAGTTTTCAGTGTACTTAAAGCTGTATAAGCATGTTAAAAAAGGTATAACTGAGCCTCCACGCTCAACATCATTATTGATTTTCGCGTTGCAGGTTTATTGCCATGCCGCGAGAAGCAAGAAATAAAAACAGTGCGGATCGTGAAGCGCGAATCGGAGAGGCGGCAAAGGGACCGCGGGGACAGGACCGGAAACATCGGAATCCCGCTAACGAACGGCATTCCTATTCCCGGTTGCGCCAAAAGACTGGACGGGGAAGAGCTTTACAACTCCCCCCCTCAAGCGCACGAGGTAATATTATTCTGCCAAAAACTCGCGGTCGCGAGAACTTGGAGTATTAAATTCTCCTGCTCGGTAATTCCAGACAGGGACCGCGAGAAATAGAAGCGATACCGATTGTTCTATACAGTCTGAGTTGATGAGAAACTAACTATTTTTCAATGATTAAAACAAAAAAATCACAAATTTTCGGTCGATATTTGGAAACACAAATTATTATCCATTGGACATATTCAAAATATTATATATAAATTATATTATAATATATATTATATTATATTTTATATAAAAATAAATATATAAAAAAAAAAACTTTTTTCTCACCATGCCGTCATTCGGCTTTTGGGCCTCACAAATTCATTTCCTCGCAATTTTTCTCCCCCTTTCTCAATTCCTTTTCCTCCTTGC
>JAPYZK010003002.1:0-12822 GCA_030522785.1 Platygaster equestris | reverse complement strand
CCAAGAACATTGTATCATATATCTATACATATATTTAATGGCGACGTTCAATTGGGGTCATTCCCACCTATCCCATCAGCTATCCAGTGTATATTACAGGTCAGTGCTCTACCAAGAGTGACGCAAATTCACACAAATTCACCATTTCCATTAATTGTGAATTTGTGACCTAAGTCGTTAAGTTATTGATTATATAATTATGTTATATATGTGGCTGTGTGGCAATCGATATGTGTACTGAACACTGTGATCACAATGTCGTCTGCAGTCGTCTGTGAGTGCCAAGGGGGCCCCCGATTACAAATTGAAAGTCGGTCCGAAGTCGGTCGGAGGTCGGACAAGTGGCGTCCGTAAGTCGGGCTCCGACCGACGTCTGAAGTCGGGATGTGAACACTTTCGAGTAGGCCTATATCTCACGACTCACATATGCATGTTCGCCATGTTATTTTGAATGGGAAACCGCATGTGAGAGTAGGCCCCCTGGCGACAGAAGGCCGACAAGCTTTTGCGACAGTTTGCGATTTTGCGATCATCTGTCGTTCTTATCATTTCAGATTTCAGAAGCCTGGAGAAGCTTTTAGAACTGTCAGAATTTTCCAGTGCGTTCCAGAGAGTTCTAGAATGTTCTGCGGTGTTCTATCCGTTCTACCCACAGAATTTTACAGAAAAGAATGCATTTCGCTGTGAAAAAATTTAGAATAGTGAAAAACAAATAATACGTAAACGTCTAATACGTACAGAAGGCACGAAACACTCAGTCTTTGTATGTACAATAAGTTGAAGTTGGTTCATCGAAGTAATGTCAAAAATGTTCGGTATTATAGTCTCAGGTCGTTTGGTAAGTTAAAACAAGCTCATTTTATTATCAAACAAATTGCAGATTTTCTTCTGATGATTAAATTATCTGCAAAAAAACGACTTTCCTTTGCGAAAATGGAAAAAGACGTATATATCGTTGATTGCTCGTTTTTAAAAATTTTTTCTCAAATCAATGTAAACAGTGCGAATAAAGTTGAATAGTTTGCTACGATAGTATTTATGTATACATTTTGTAATGTTTTGCAGGTTGAAACGAATTTTCAACAAATAGGAGAAGCGCAGTTCTTATTTACAGTTCCTGATGCCGATGATATAAACCACGTTGTTGTTTTCTTAACTGGTACAACACCTTTCCCAGAGGGCACAGCTGGAGCAGGTTATTTTCTAAAATTTGCAATATTTCCCAAAGTTAAATACTGAGAATGTCAACTGTAAAAGATGATTTTAATTTTACTGTAATTTATTTGATACATTGTCTATATTCTCCTGCTTTTTCACAAAATATAAAATTATGTTTTCATGATGTTAAAATAGACCATATGGAAAGTTGTGCAGTTTTCATAATCTTGAAATTTCCTTTCATTTCAATATTTGAATTTTACCTGTTAACTTCAATAGAAAGTATGTAAGTCGAAACCATGCAAATTTGAGACAGTCCAAAAATTATAAAATAAATGCAACAGTAAAGTATGTTTTTCACAAAAAATACTTGACATAATATATATATTATTATATAATATTTTACAAAATACATGAATACCAGGGAAATCGAATTAATCACTATTTTGTATTTTCCTCTGTCAGATTTAATTTAAAAAAACACATTTTGCCTGTAGTAAATAAACTTACACAAATTTTTCATTTTTCAGTGTATTTCAGTTGGCCAGATCCAGTTTCACCACCAAACTGGCAATTCCTGGGTCACATATCCAATGCAAAACCTTCTGCTATTTTTAAAATATCCAATCTCAAGAAAAACCACGAATTTGAAAACAGTAATCTTGGAATTTTTGGCGTAAGAGAAGTATCGCACGTAGCGCAAATAGGGATCTCCATTGAACCATTAAACCTGGTCGAACAAAAAGTCTCATTGCAAGAAACGGACAAAATCAACTCCTTCATTGATTTCAGTCAGAAGCTGCTAATGAATTTTTTGAATTTCGTCTCAAGTTTCACAGTAACCCAGTCGCAAATGACGCCAAATCCCACAGAAAATTACGTGCCACTTTCTGCAGTTCAAAATTGGTACGAAACTTTTGAAAGGAGAATACAGCAAAATCCAAATTTTTGGAAAAATTAAACGTGTGTTCTGGCAAAATAATCCTAAGGTTTTTATAATTTTGTACAATCCACTTTCTAATGCACTTGATGTAATGAATTGATGGGTTGAAAGTGTATTTTAACCATGAATAAACAAGGCTTTTCGATTCCAAATTCGTCTCAGCTATTTTTGATAGAAATTTTCATACAATTTGATTGTTCGATTCTAACAAGTTTACTTATTTTAATAACATTTTAGATATTTCACGGAATTTTGGTAGAAGTTCTTTTTGTACGACTGCATTTGTTAGACTAAATCAGACTAAATTTTGATGGAAGTTTGCTCGTTTGAACAAAAATTGAGTTATCAATTTTCTACGCTGGTAATACAGATTTCTTATCTCTAAAAACGAAAACAATACAATAAGAACATAGCTACTTCACAGCGTCTTAAATGACAAAGATGAACCTACACACGCAACCAGCGGTTAAATTCGCGAAACCCGAAGAAGCCGCAAGAATAAGCATGCGACACGATACATATCGTAAACGCCGTATCACTATTCGAATACGCCGCCACGCCGGCGCCATGTTACCTCCCAACCACCCCTTGCCCCCCCTATCACACAGTGTTGCTCAAGTTGCTTCTCCTGTCATGTCCGCGAATCGCGAATCTCGAGATACGCTCTTATCGCGATTGTCGTAATCGTTTTTTGCGGATTTCCCGGTAATACTCCCAATTTTTCCTCCCCACTGTCGTGAAAATCCCCAGGACGATGAAAGTCGGGAAGTGCGAAAAGCCCGAAAATGGCGCTCGCGAAAATGACGATCGCCCCGTCTCGCCTTGACAGTTGGCTTATCGCGATTTCTCGCCGTGTACGGGACGTGTGAAAAACCACATTTTCCCGAGGATTTCGCCTCGAGTGCGTTGACTCGTGCGGCCGAAAACCGGAAAGTTTCGAGTGTTTATGCGCGAACGCTGCCAAGTGTCGAAAATGTTGTGATTAATTAAGGATCAAGTGCATGTGAGGTGCTCGGACTTTCGCCTCGGCCCCTTTTTGGTCGCGAAAAGGCCACGATATCCAAAGTGAGTATCGACCTCGCGACTTGGCGTCGTTTTTTCGCTATTCGTTAGGATTTTTCGAGTTGCGTCGTTTTACGCTGGAAAACGCGAATCTGCGTCGTTGCTTTTTAAGGCAATTCGGGCGATTAATGACCATTCGGAGAAAATCGCAATCGCGATTTTCCAAGGATCATGCATGTCCTCGGGGCGATTTCGGGGATTATGCAACTCGAAATCGCTACCAAGATTTCTTTTTGTTTTTCTTTTCGTTTCGTTGATAATAGACGCGTCAAAACGTGCATAAATAACCAGGGAAATCAGAGCCAAATAATAAAAAGCGACGTGGGGTCAAAATACGCATTGTTCGCATTGTTTGGTCCCTTTTTTTACTCGTGGGTAATAAACGGGAAACCCTAACAGTGGGGAGCGGTTTATTGACAAATTATCGCGAATTGATTTTCGCGAGGAATTTGTTGTTCCGGGACGCAGATGTTTGTTTTGCATTGTTTGCTCGGCCTTTGTTTACCGTTGAGTGTTTTGCGAGACATTGTTTTCGGAGGAGTGAGGCGTTATGCAACGTTCACATGTCAAAAATACTTGTCGCGGGGGGGTTTGTGGAAAAATTACTGGACGTGCCAGTGAAATCGTATACGATGAAACCTGACCTCGCCGCATTGATTCGTTTCGAATGAGAGAGATTTTCTGCTGGTTACATGAATCGGGATAGCCGTTATTATTTAATAAATCTGCGTTTCGGAAAATGGAGCGGAAATTTTAATTATGTTTCATGGGTTAAAAGTGGTAGTGTATTCGTGGTAGATATTTTTAAGGAAACAACCAAGACAGGGAACAAATTTGACGTTTTTTCGTCCTTGTTTTTTCCTACAGAAAAGAAGTTTGGTTTTTCCTGGAGTTTTTCTGCTAGGGAAAAATGCTGACTTGTTGCCAATGTCATAGGTCATGAAAAGGGTATTAAAATTTTCAAATGATCAAAAATGGATGTTCTAGAACTGGAAAAATGTCGAATGTTGCGATTTTTATACTTACAAATTTTCAATTGTGAATCCAAACGTTTGAACAATGTAGTCTGAGTATGAAATATTTCGATAATAAATTGAGATTCAGAGAGTTTGTCACATTCTAAATTTTCAGATTTTGAAGTGAAAAAATGGTGATTTTTAGTTTGAAAAATAGGAACTATTAAAATTTGAATGTGAGGAAATTTAGAACTCGAAAATTCGAAATTGGGAATCTGAACATTCGAAAATTTTAGAGTTTATGTTCGAAATATTTCGATAACGAATTGAAATTCAACAATTTTGTAACAATCTAAGTTTTTGTACTCGGAAGTGAAAAGAACTAAAAATGTCAGTTTAAAACATTAGAGCAATCGAAAATTGAAGTTCAGGAAATTTAAGAACCTTGTCACTGAGATACTCAAAAATTCGAAATCGGGAATCTAAACGTTCAAAAATTTTCAGATTTTAGTTTAAAATATTCCGATAGCAAAATTAATTGAGAAATTCAGTAAAAATCGAAATTTTTAGATTTTGAAGTGAAAGATTGAAAATTTTAGATCCTAACATTAGAACTATCATACATTGAAGTTGAGGAAATTGAAAAATCTATTTTACTTACATCTCAAAAATTCGAAATCGGACATCTGAACATACTAAAATATTAAATTTCGAGGTTGAAATATTTCGATAATGAAATAAAATTCAGAAATTTTGGAACAATCAACATATTTTGTAGATTCGGAAGTGAAAAAATTGAAAATTTCAGTTCAAAAAATAAAAACTATCTAGCCTATCAAGAATTTGAGTTGAAATTTAAAAGTAATGTGAGTTCGAAAATTTACGAGTTTAAATTCCAGGTATGGAAAACTCACGAATTTGATTGTCATTTTTTTTTAATTTCTTTTATTATACATATTTAATTTTTATTTTGTTTCGGACACAAATATTGAACATTTAAAAGCATACGAATTAACTTGGCATTTTTGCGTAGGACAAAATGGAGAGCTCAGAAGAGCCCACGAGTTTGCAGTCGATTTGTCACTTGCACGCATCCGAGTTATTTCCGAAGCCGACGAATTTCGAGTGCGACGATCCCACATTGACCGTGCCGTTCGTACCTTTGAGCGGGGAATTCGTGGTCGCTCTCGGGCACACTTCGGATGGAGTTTTGGCCCTCTCAAATTATAGGGTTTACCTACACCTTAGCCAGGCCTGCTACAACATACCCGTGGGTCTCATTGAGCAACTGGAAGTTAAGGAAATCTTTTTCCTTCACATTGGATGCAAAGATGGTCGATCTTTGAGGTATAAATTTGAGAAATCAAACGAACTAAATGAAAAAATGTTGAAAAAGTCGTTAGGAATTGATCTTGGTAACGACGAAAAAGCATGATGTATAATTATGTATAAACGAAGTCGATGTGAAGAACTGCATTGTAAAATTGTTTCTTGCAACTGCAGCTGTGCGTTCGCTACAAATGAGCATTGCTTGGAGTGGTACAAACGATTACACAAAGTGACGTATCCACGAAAAAATATCGAAGACATGTTTGCATTTGCGTATTATGCATGGTCCATTGAAGAAAGCAAAGATTACCCAAGACTTGGGAAGGATAATAGCTCTTATATTTCGACGTTCCACGCGGAAGTATGTATTATTTTAAGGAGTAATTTTTGCGAATTGTTGATTAAGGTTGTTGCGTGATAGGAGAATTTGAGGAGTTGTATTTTGTCCGAGGTCTGGAGAGAAATTGTTATAAATGGAATTGATTGAATTATTGAATTAATTAAATTATTTAAATTAAATTGATTTAACAAAATTGATAGTTTATGGATAGTTGTAGAATTTTGGAATACAAATGTGACATTTTTAAAATATCTAATATGAAACTACTGCAGTTTTACATTTTTTAATTCATAAATATTTCAGTTGCTAAACTTTGAAATTCAGATATTGTAATGGTAATTCAATGATTCGGAATTAGAATTTTTGAAGGGTTACATTTCAATTTCCAATTTGAATAAATTAATTTGCATTTATTGTATTTTCACAGTTAGCATAATTTGGTCCGTAATTTTCATTTATTGTATTTTCACAGTTAAAATAATTCGGTATGTTATCAATTGTTGTACATATTTAAACATTGACAAGTTTGAACCTTGAAATTCTCGAATTTTCTATTTTTAAACATTTTTATTTGCAAGTGCTTACGAATAAAAAAGTTTGTATTTTGAAATGAATTTTGATTTTTTATTTGTTGTTTTTTACAAATAGTGATCCATGCAATTTTCTGAAAATTATTTGATAGGAAACTTACCGAAATAAATGTATCAACAAATGTATTTAAATTATTTAATTCATAAACAGTTGAATAACTGATAAAATTTACCAAGAATCTGAACACTCCTCAAATATGGCATGAAGATTTATTAACTAAATTCCATCACAGGTGCAATTTATTTTCGATTATTTCAACTCGCAAATAATATAAAAAATTGGAAAGTTGCTAATTCGTGACTGAATTTTACTACCCAGAAAATTGAGAAATTCGAGAAATTGTGGAAAATAAGAAAGCAACAACCCTAATCAATTTTTTGGATTTATAATATCCAAAGCAAAATATAATTAACAAATCGTTTGTTTGGTCATTAGGTGGAACGACTGAAATTCAATTTAAACAGCACGTGGAGAATAAGCCAAATCAATAAAGATTATCAAATGTGTCCTTCGTACCCTCCTCAGCTTCTTGTTCCTGCCTGCATTTCGGACAAATTTCTTGGGGAGGTCGCCAAATTCAGGAGTTCCCGGAGAATTCCAGCTGTCGTTTGGAGGTTATTTTCTTGACTTATTTACAAATATGTACAATATTTTTCATTTATGCGCTCCAAGTGAAATTCTAAACACAAAATTGTAATTCGAGTGAATCAGTATACGAGAAAATAACATGTTTATGAAATGCGTATAAAAAAATGTTTAAGATGAACAGTTGAAATCATTGGAGTAACAGGAAATGTTTTATCAAAAATTTAAAAACGTTGACCAAATGATTATTGATAGTATATTATATTATTATTTTTAAATAATGTAGGCACTCAAACGGCGCTGTTATCGCACGCAGCAGCCAGCCGGAAGTTGGCTGGCTAGGTTGGCGAAGCAAAGAAGACGAAGACCTCCTGAAAGCCTTGTCAAACGCATGTTCCTACGACGGGGGCGAATCCAACATTAACGATTCACCCTCGAATTCTTCCGATGTGGAAGACGAAAATAATGGATCAAACCATAACAAAGTACAACCTTGGGTTTTATTTTTTCAACATTTCCAAAAAATCACAAAAACTCCGAAAGTCTGTAAAAATCGTACATTTCATAACTAGTCGAACAATAATTTTTAAACGAATCTGAGGTTTCTGAAACGAGCCAGAGGCGAGTTATTTTTTTTCTACGGTGTAAATTTGGTACAGTAGAAAAACTTGAATTCTTTCGGTCATATTGCTAAAGATGACAGATTTGAAAAATATCGCTTTCTAGTAATTTTGTGACTGATAAAGTGTTTTTGAAAAGTTTTTGATACTTGCGCAAAAAAATTCCTGAATCATTACTTTTATTCTACAAAGTGGAAAAAGTTTGTACTTTTTCCACTGTTGTCATTTGTTGAACGCATTTTTTTCACGTTTTAGAGTAAAATAAAGTTTAAAAGTGGAATAATAATTTTTCATTTATAAACCTCACATTTGTAGAAAAATTTATTTTTCGATTGTTGCGAAATGTACTATTTTTGAGAATATCTGACGTTGAGTTTTTCTTGGCAGTGTGGTTACTGTGCTAAACCAATAACTTGTTTTTTGCAGAAAGTCCTGATTGTGGATGCGCGGTCGTACACGACCGCGATAGCCAACAGGGCTCGTGGAGGGGGCTGCGAGTGCCCCGAGTATTATCCAAGCTGTGACATACAATTCATGAACCTTCCAAACATTCACTCGATACGAAAGAGCTTTCACGCCGTCAGACAACTATGCGCGACTTCATCCGATCATCCAAAGTAAAGACCGTTGAAAAAAATTTGTTTTTCATTTTCGTCTCTGTAATGCATTTTTCATGAATTTAATGTAAAACAATTTTTGTCAGTTTCATTGGTAGAATCTTGACAATTCTCTCGTCTAGTTACTGTCCAAAAATACATCGAAATTGACAGGTTGTCAGTTTGCTATTTTTTTCACAAAATAGTTCTTTAATACTGAAGAAAATCTGGTTTAAATTTCCAAACGTTCATAATTCCAAATATTTCAATCAAACTTTTGATTTTTTGGAAATTTGAATTTTCAGATTCTCAAATACATTAGCATTTAAAAATTTGAGTTCATCGAAATCATGAAATTTTCGATTTATAATTTTTTAAAATTTCAGGTATGAAGTTTTTTTTTTCGAAACTTGAAAATATCAAAATTATTAGGTTTTTTTGAATTTGAAATTTTTTGAGTCAGAACTTCCAGATTATTATGTTTACATTTTCTGAATTTTAGAATTTTATTGACTTCAAATGTAATCTTAAATTAGCCATTCGATGATTTAATGTCTGTGGGTTGCATTTTTACATGAAATCAGTGTGAAGTTTGAATCGAATACATATACGTAACTTAAAATTTTTTGTGTCATTTTTGACAGTTGGTGGAGCCTTTTAGAGGGCACGCGTTGGCTGCAACACATGTCGGGACTTTTGAGAGCGGCCGTGACTGTGGCTTCGGCGATTGAACGCGACAAAAGACCAGTATTAGTCCATTGCAGCGATGGCTGGGACCGAACGCCGCAAATCGTAGCTCTGGCACAGATCTTGCTTGACCCGTACTATCGAACGATGGAAGTGAGTCAATTTTTGAAAAATTTGGAAAAAAATGTCACATCAAAGACGAGGATAAACACTATATATTATTTATATATATATTTTGTTCGATGTAAGAGAATTTGAAAGATTTTAGTCATATGAGAATTTTTGAAAATTCTGGGATTATAATTATTGCAGTAAATGGCTTTATTTTGCAGGGTTTTCAAGTCTTGTGCGAAAGAGAATGGCTTGATTTTGGTCACAAATTTGCGGACAGATGTGGTCAAACCGTGGGATATGAGGACATTAACGAACGTTGTCCAGTGTTTTTGCAGTGGCTTGATTGTGTTCATCAGTTGACCGAGCAATTCAAATGCAGCTTTCAGATATCATCTGCTTACCTTGTATGTTTTTACTGTTTTTTAATCACTCTGTATTGAAAATTGGATAATTCTATGTTTTTATAAACAAATTTCGAATAAAAAATCGAGAATTCAAAAAATTGATTACAAATATTCATCATTTAGAATTATTTTAGTTTAAATATTGAAAAAATAATGAAATAATTGAAAAATAACGACTACGAAATTTATAATTTTATTAATTTTCATTTCAAAATTATGAATCAATTGGAGCTGTTTAATCGTAGAGTTCAAATTCGAAAAATGTCCACTCTACATTTCTTCTGTTGAATCATTGCAGTATTTTAAGTTAAAAATTATTTACAGTTTCATTACAATGAAAAATGTGTTGGTAGGTTAAACTTGCGCAGCACACATACTCTCAACTTTTTGGTACGTTCCTCTGCAACACAAGGCAAGATCGACAACAGTTAAGGATACGAGACAGAACATTCTCTGTTTGGCGATTTCTCAATTCCACATCTTTTGTAAATCACCTGTATAATCCCATGAAAAATCAGGTAAATTTTCATATTAAGCAACACTGAAAATATTATAATACTTATAAACATTATATTATATGCAAAAATTATAATCAGACTGGGGCGTTAATAATAAAAAAAAAAAAAGTAAATCATTTACAGTTACAGTAACTTTCCTAGAAAACTACCAAAACTTTCCGAGTCTGGTCATTATCATACATGAACATGTCGATCAATCTCGTTTAATTTATTTATCAGGTTCTATGGCCGAGTTGTAATGTTCGTGACCTCCAGTTCTGGTCAGAAGTGTATTTGGGATCAATGGAAATGGCATTTGGCACGAGCGACACGAAACAAAGAGTTACGATAATCGACCTAGAAAACGGCGACGGCGAAGAGCTCCAAAGTCAAATGACGAAAACTCGCTCTTATGGCGACCTCGTTCGTGCCCAGGACCATGTTTCCATTGTTCATCGGCGACTCAGCGATCCAAGCATTTCCATGGAGAAGTAATTCGCCGCGTTTTCCATCTTGACTCGTGAAACCATTGAATCGTAATAACGAGGTTCATTGATTTTCTAGGAAGTTCGACTCGTTAAATCTGGAAAACATGGATGATGAATCGAGCATTCAAGTCGAAAATTGCGTCGATGTCGATGAAATCTCAGAAAGTGAGCCCAACTCGAAAGATAATTTTAACATCAAATTGAACACGCTGTCGAATGGAAAACAAGAATCGAACGATTCCCCTATCAATCCATCAGTCGACAGTTCGACCGATACTTTGATACCTAATAGTGATCTGATTGTTGATATTGCAAATGATAAAGCCACTTATGCGTAAGTATTAGGGGGTTTCGAAAAAAAATTTTTTTTTCATTTTGAAGTAGTATATCGATTGATCAGTTTTGAAAATTTGGCATTCGGAAAATTAAACTTGTAAATGTAGAAAGTTTCATATTTGAATTTATAAATTCTGTAATTGAATTTTTTTGGATTGAAAAATGTGTAACCGGAGAAAAAGTTTCCAAAAAACTTGTTGGTTACAAAATTAGAAAGTTCTGAAAATGCAATTCTTAATCTGGTATCTATAATGAAAATTTTTGCGGGCGTATTTTTTCATATTAACGAGATTTGTTTGTTTTTTCAGTAGTGTCACCGAAATGAAAAACGAACCAATAAGAAATTTTGACGATGCCTTGATTTTGGAAAATGGAAAAAATTTGTGCAACTGTAATAGAGTGGAAGGCAGTGAAACGAGCGATAACAGCGTGCCATTGATATCACAGACTCCCAGCAGTATTCCATCGCCGGTTCACCAGGATGTCTTGACTGATCATCCTGACAGATTCGACGACGTCGACGGACTTCCCGTCATTCAATGTGACGTCCAAATGAGATTACAACAGATCATCGTGGAACAAAGAGTAATTGTTTTTGATGACATTATTAATCAAATCTGGCCACAGAGTCACCCAGAAAAGTTATTTTTTGTTGGGGTCACGCCTAGTCGAAAATACAAATCATAGTTCGTTTTGCCGACCTCGTTAAAATTAATAATAATAATAAAAAAAATGAAAAAAATTTTTTTTCGCGGCTCGCTATTCCGATTTCGATTTTATGATGAGAAATTTTATATTCTCGCAAAGTTAAAAACTTGCATAACTGTCGTGTTTGGATTTCAGCTAAAGGAAGAAGCGTTACGCAAAGAACTGCATACGACGAGACTGGCGCTGGTCAAACAAGTATGCAATCACAACGCAGATACCGATCGCATTGACGACATTGTGAGTACAGCTGCGTGTGTTATTGAATCTCGAGAGTTGTAAGGGGCGATTGGTGTGATGATGAGAATACGCATGATTTGCAGGGTTCGTTGCCCGATTCGGTGGGGAGCACGGGCGAGCACGGCGAGTCGTTGCCGTCGGACATGTCGTGGGAGGCGGTCGAGGAATTGGGCCCCGCGCCAACGCTTTGGGTCCCGGACCACGCCGTGAACCGGTGCATGGGCTGCGACACAGAATTTTGGCTTGGCCGGCGAAAACATCATTGCAGGTTAATCTTCAGTTCATTGCATAAGTACAAAAATTATTTGAAGACTTTCTTTCGTTACCACGCATTCAAATGATCCAAGTAGATACTTTTTTGAGTACGTGGTGGCCACAAGGGGACGTAGGACATTTCTCAGGGAAACTCGGGAAAAAAATTCAATGATGTCAGTCTCTTGTTAGACAAACGTAACTTCAAACTTGAAGTAAAATGTTTTCTGTGAGGTAATCATCAATCTGAAGGAGCTCAGATGGTTAGAGCACCCGACATGAAATTGGGGAGGTCTTGGGTTTTGATTCCTGGTTCGGTGAATTTTATTTTCTCGCAAAAAACATTTTATCTGCTAATAAAAACAAAAACTGACTGGGAACATCGAAAAACATTGAAAAACATGGATTTATCCTTGAAAAAATTCAAGTTTTCCAATTTGTAGAAAAATAGTTTAAAAATGACACGTGAGGAACTAAATTATTGTAATGGAATTTTTCAGTCCTGAAATTAGAATCTCCACTACCATAAAAAATGTTTTAGTTTACGAATTATTGGAATTTTCAGTTCTGAATTGAAATTTCATTTTTTTTTTTTGTATACAGTTTTGCTTTTACGAAAAATTTAACGAGTGCCTGTTGAAGATATTTTTTTACACCACGGAAGTATTTTTTGTTTTGTAATCGAATTGCAATATTTGATAATGTATTTTATTTTATAATAAACTTTGCATAATATTTGAATTTTTTTTTTTTTTATTGTTCTTTAGAACTGAAAACCAGTTTTCATTATTTCCTCCAATTCCCACCAATATCATTTTTAGTGAATTTTGAACTTGAATCTATTCGGATTCGGATGAAGCAAAAGGGTAGTTTTGCATGTTAAGTTGGAAAAAAAAAAAAAAAAAAAAAAAACAGTCGG
>JAPYZK010003001.1:0-12823 GCA_030522785.1 Platygaster equestris | reverse complement strand
ACTTGTACAATTTCCGAAACTTCCAAAACTTCATAATTCTTCGAAAATTCAAAATTCCAAAGCTTTATAAGTTCCCAAACTTCATTATTTCGAAATTTCGAAGTTCTACATTTTCCGAAATTTCGAGATTTCTAGAATTCAGAACTTCAAAATACGTACAAACTTCAAAAATTGCATAATTTCCAAATCGTATTGCAAATATTTATTAAAGAATCGCGTAATTTCCAGCTCGAATTTTGTCACCAGAAAGTTGAGAATTTCCAACAACTCAACGAATTCAAAAGTCAAACAGTGCAGGTGAAACATGATTTTTTCTAACACAATTAAGAACACGCTCTTTGAATATTGTTGATATTTTTCAAGCAAAAATCCAAAAAATTTTGTCTCTTCGCTCTGTCCAGAGTTCAGAAATTCATTGAAGCTTCACTCCATCATCACAGTTGATAACGTATTTATATTATAGTATGTAGAACCTCAATAGAAAGGCAACTTTAAAGATTGAAATGTGTCAGAATTTCGAATAATTTTGATGGTTCGCGACAAATTTTTGATAATTAGATCTAAAGATTGTTCACGCTCTATAAAACGCACGAGGCGTGTTACGAAAATAGACACATCGACATTCAACGTCGACGAGCACAAAGCTGGTTTGTGGGACGTTGTAATATTCTTTCATGCGTCGCGCAATTTCTGATCGATGATTTACGATTTGGTCCTATTGCTTCAACTCCAATTCATTGTCTAAGACAAACAAAGGGGGCCCATTTATCTAATCGCTTTTGTTTTTTTCATACTCGATATTTCCTGCCAATTTTTTTCCATCGCCCCTCATTTGACCTCGTCAACTCGTGATCACTCTGTATTTTACTGTAGATAGGTAGAGATACGAACGACGCGAGCATGAATATTATTTATAACAAATTTGTCCTGAGCTTTCTTCGCAAAACAAAACTCGATAAATTTGATTGAGAACAAGGACGTGAGCAGAAATTTCGTTCGGAGGGGGCTAAGGTGATTTTTACTCGAAATTCATTCAACAAGTTTGAAAAGTAAAGTTTTATTGGGGAATTATTAAAATTTCATGAATTCTCAAAATTTTCAGAACTTTTTGACACATTTTAAATATCTGAAATTTGAAAAAATTTTTAAATTCTTTGAATTGTTAAAATTCTTTAGACTTTTGGAGTTCTTCAAATACTCCGAACTTTGAAAATTCGCGAAAATGTTGAGAATCTTGAAATGTTCAAAACGTCCAAATAATTCAAGTTTCTCAGAGTTTCATAAATTCGTGAAATTTTTGCAATTTCAATAATTATCGAAGTATTGTAAATTTTCAGAATGTTCAAAACTTTTTCAAATCTCTGAAATTATAAACATTTTCGAAATTCTGAAAATTTTGAAAATTCCAAAAAATTTAATAATTTTGAAAATCCTCTTAACTCCAAAATTAATCGAAATAGTCGAAAATCTTGAAATATATTGAAAATGTTCCAACTAAATAAAAGTTTTTCGAAATTTTGGAAATTCGTAAAATTTTCCAAATTTCAGTATTATCTAAACTGCCTTAATTCTCAAGATTTTCAAAACTTAATTTTTTCAAACTCATCCTCTTTTATTTCATCTTTCAATTACTCGCAAATTCACAAGAGTCATGAGCGTGATTGTACGCGCGATGGGAATAATAACAATTAGAGTCATCAAAAGGCCAACGAACCCAGCCATTGTATATGCAAAACTTCGCAGTATTTCAATTTTACTCACAAACCTAAAGTGTAAATCTAACCAACCGACCTCGTTTGAATTTTGGCAAGAGCCACAAACTTCCGCAATCTCACCTATCGATTTCTTAACTATGCTCGCTTTTCTTAGCAATTCCATTATTTCACGACCAATTTAATCCATTAATTCGTTCGAATTCGCCCTGATTCGATTTTCTACAGACAATATTAATGTATTAAATTGGCAAAACGTATTCTCTGCGACATTTTACGTTCCATTTACTTCGGTTTGAGCGTTTTGAAGTATTTCGAGGGTTACCCCTAGCCAGCTGGGAGCGACGAGATTTCGAAGCCAAAGCGTCTCCAGAAGACGATGTTTAGGCGACGTTTGAGTCAGTAGAATCATGCAAAAATTGATTTCAGAGCGTTTTTCGAAAAAAATTGATTGAATTTGCATGCAGTACAATCTTAATATGCTTGTATACAATCTTTAATATTTTTCATCGTTTTATGCGAAATTTGCAAAATTTGAGTTCTAAAAATGTGAGCATTCTGAGTGTCCCAGAAATTTTTCGAATTGAACGTTTTTTCGGACTTTGAAAGTATCGGATTTACTGAGAAATTTAGAATGTTGGAGTTTTTTCGAAACTTTTGAAAACTGTTGGATTTTAGAAAAATTGGTGAATTTTAGGTTTTTTTTTAATAAAGAAATTCTGAGTTTTTCGGACATTTAAAAATTTGTAGTTTGACAACAGATTCGCGGATTTTCAGGTTTTTCTGAAAATTTGAATATTTTGGATTTTTCGAAAAATTTGACATTTTGAGTTTCGTGGAAATTTTCCAAATTTTTAGTTTTTGAAAAGAATGGAAAATTTTCGGAACAAAATTAATTGAATTTGCATTCAGTACAATCTTAATATGCTTATATACAATCTTTGATATTTTTAATCGTTTTATGCAAAATTTGCCAAATTTAAATTCTAAAAATGTGAAAATTCTGAGTTTTTCAGAAATTTTTTAAATTCACCGTTTTTTCGGAATTGGCAAATATCGGATTTTCTGAGAAATTTAGAATGTTGGAGTTTTTCCGAAAATTCCGAAGATTGTTAGATTTTAGAAACATTCGTAAATTCTGAGTTTTTTTTTTAATGAAGAAATTCTAAGTTTTTGGGACATGTGAAAATTTTTAGTTCAACAACAGATTCACGGATTTTGTAGTTTTTTTGAAAATTTGAATATTTTGGAGTTTTCGAAAAATTTGACATATTGAGTTTCATAGAAATTTTGCAAATTGTTAGTTTTTAAAAACAATGGAAAATTTTTCGAACAAAATTAATTGGAATTTGCATTCAGTACAATCTTAATGATATGCTTATATACAATATTTGATGATTACATTTTTAATATTTTTTTGCAAAATTTGCAAAATTTGAGTTCTAAAAATTTGAAAATTTTGAGTTTCTCAGAAATCTTTCAAATTCAACGTTTTTTCGGGATTTGCAAATATCGGATTTTCTGAGAAATTTAGAATGTTGGAGTTTTGCCGAAAATTTTGGAAATTGTTAGATTTTAGAAACATTCGGGAATTCTGAGTTTCTTTTAATGAAGAAATTCTAAGTTTTTCGGAAATTTGAAAATTTTTAGTTTTATGACAGATTCGCGGATTTTTACGTCTTTTTTGAAAATTTAAATATTTTGGATTTTTCGAAAAATTTGAATATTTTGGATTTTTCGAAAAATTTGACATTTTGAGTTGCATGGGAATTTTTGAAATTCAACGTTTTTCCGAAATTTAAAAATATCGGGATTTCTGCGAAATTTAAAATGTTGGAGTTTTTTCGAAAATTTCGAAATTGTTAAATTTTAGGAACATTTGTGAATTTAAAATTCATTTCAATAAAATAATCGTAAGTTTTTTGGAAATTTAAAAATTTGTAGTTCTACAAAAAATTTGTGTTTTTTGAATTTTTTAAAAAAATTTGAATATTTTGTTTCTTTCGAAAAATGTGTCATTTAGATTTTCATGGAAATTTTTGAAATTTTCTTTTTATGGCAATAATCGAAAATTTCGGTTTTTTAAAAATGTTTTCCACAAAAATTTTAAAATGTTAATTTTTCTAAAAATTTCGAGAATTCGAGTTTCTCAAAAAATTCAAGTTCTTTACAAAGTTTTAAAATCTTTAACTTTATGGGAAATTTGTGAAATGTTGTGTTCGTTTAAAAATATGAATATTTCAAGTTTCAAGAAAGATTCCAAAATTGTATATTTTCATTTTAATTTCAGAATTATATTTTTTCTTGAAACATTCAAAAATTATTTTGAATTCTAATAAAATTACATGCATTCTAAAATTTTTTGGAATTTATTGAGTTCGAAATTGTTCAAAAATTATAAATGTTTCGAGTTCCTTGAAAATGTTTAAAAATTAGAGTTTTTCAAAAGATTTGGAAAGTTCAAAAATTTTCGAAAAGTTTAAAATCTGGATTTGTTTGAGAAATTTGTCGTCGCCCAAAAAAAGCGACGAGAAAACCATCATTTCCATCAATTTCGATAAGTTTCACTTCTTTTTCAAGTCTTCGCATTTTTTTATCGACCTTTTTGCGGTCGAATTTTTTTAGACGTCAGTTAGACTCGAAATTGCAAACCAGTTTTTCCAAGTTTCGTAAATAATTTTCCTGGCAGTTGGGAATCACCAAATTCCAACATTTGCAAAATTAGACAATGGTCTCATTAAGCTTGCGTACTCGCCACCTGCGTGACTTGGAGTGACTGACGATTCGCGATAATTTTGCATCATCTCTTCTATTTTACACCGGCCATTACCTTTTCCACGGCTTATGCATCATCGTGAATTTTCGTGCTTTACTTTTGGATTTTCACGCGTGTCGTCGTTTCCAGCTCGTCTTTCCTAGAAAACTTGCCTTCATGCTCTTTTCTGGCTCGTTGAAAACTATAATGACTGTAGTCGCATTTTTTCGCTACATCAGTATAATTTTATTAAAATCGCACGTCATGACTTTCAACAGTTTTTCAGCAATTTCTAGAGTCCAAAACTTGAAAATGTTGAAAATTTTCCGAAATTCCCAGAGGTGGAAATGAATTACTGAAAAATTTTGACATGCTAATGTTGTAAACTCTCCTTACAATTCGTGTAAGCAACTGATAAATTTTAATTGCAAAAGTTGAAAAAAAAAAACAAACTAACAAACATCGAAATAGGGAAAATGCTGATAAGTTTCCAGTCTTGAAATTAACTCGGTTTTGACATCACATACCAGAAATGAATTTTTATAACAAAATTTTATAAAAAAATATTATAAATGTTATAAAAAATATTATAAAAATATTGATGAAAAAATTCATTCTTCGAAAATTTCATAATTTTTTTAAAATTTTGATAATTTTTGGGAATTTTGAAATTATTGAGATTTCTTGAAATTTTGGTAATTATCCGAAATTTTGGTGATTTTTGGAAATTTCGGTAATTTTCGGAAATTTTCAGAATTGAGAAAATTTCGAAAATTTTTGGAAAATTTGGAAATTTTGAGAAATTTGAAAATATTTGAAAATTTTTGGAGATTTTGAGAATTTTGGAAATTTTCATAAATTTTGAGAATTTCGGAAATTTTGAAAAATTTGTGGAGTTCATCAAAGTTTCCTGAAAGGTCGAAATTTTCACAAGGTTTGAAAATTTTTTTAAACTGGTGGGGAAATATTTCCAAAAACAGTAAAGATTCAAGTTTGATGACAACTGACAAGGTTATCGATTGACGGAACTTTCTCGACTCTCGTTATTACGTCGAGATCGTCTTCACGAGACAAAAGTTTTCGGCACAGAGCGACGAACTTGTCTGTTACAAATTTCAGAGCGCCTTCTTGGAAGTGCTTATAAGATGCACCAGATTTCACTCCCTCAACTTGTTTATTTATACGTCAAGAATAATCCTCCAACGATTTTCGAATGAATTCGCAATTCCTAATTAAATTATTTTTTCTGATATCTCAACCAATTTTTGACTATCACAGATTTTTTTCTCGCAAAAAACCTGTGGTCGTCAAAAATTGGTCGAATTATCGAAAAAAATCATGTAATTAGGATAAATCATTGTTATTGACTCAACGACAATTTACATCATTGCATTTGAAATTCTCGACTTGAAAACAAAATCATTGTTACTGATGTTGGTTTTTTTACTCGAAATTACTGGATTTAACGACTTGACTATATTGAATAATTAGTTCTGTTGTAGTTAATAGAATCTAGTTTAGCGATGTTGTTGAATTTGGGAAAATTTCGAATTCGATTTTATTTAAAAGCATCAGATAATATTCTTCGTATCCCTAGCCAGTTGAGGGCGAAGTTTTGGCGACGTTTTCTCGTCGCTCTTTTTGAGGCGAATAAAAATTGGGAAAACAAATCCAAATTTTGAATTTTTCAAAAAACTTTTGAACTTTTCAAATCTTTGTAAAAACTCGAATTTTTTTAATTTTCTGAGGAACTTGAAGTATTCGCTATTTTCGAACAGTTCAGAACTCAATAAATTCCGAAAAATTTATAATTTATCTAATTTTCTGAGAATTCAAAATTTTCGGAATTTTCGAACAATTTCGAACTCAGTAAATTCCAAAAAGATTTGTAATTCATGTAGTTCTCTGGGAATTCGAAATTTTCGAATGTTTCAAAAAAAATTACAATTTTGAAAACTTTCGAAAAACTTGGGATTTTCATATTTTTAAAAGGACACAACATTTTACGAAATTTTCCAAAAAGTTGAAGATTTTCAAACTTTTCAAAAAACTTGAATTCTTTTAAGAGAGTCAAATTCTCAATTTTTTCAAAAAAGTCATTTTTTTTTATTTCTGAGGAAAACATCAAATTTTTACAATACAAAGAAATCTAAATTTTCGATTGTTTCGAAAAACTAACAATTTTCGAAATTTTCGTAAAACTCTAAATGCTGTCAAATTTTTCGAAAAACCCAAAATATTCAAATTTTCAGAAAAACATGAAAATTCGCGAATCTGTTGTAGAACTACAAATTTTCGTATTCCCGACAAACTCAGAATTTTCATTAAAAAAACTTAAAATTCACGAATGTTTGTAAAATCTAACAATTTTTAAAATTTTTGAAAAAACTCCAACATTTTAAATATCTCAGAAAACCCAATATTTTGAAATTCCGAAAAAACTTTAAATTCAAAAAATTTCTAAAAAACTTGAATTTTTCAAGAAACTCATATTTTTGAAGTTTTTAGAAAACCCAACATTTTTCGAAAACATTAGAAAGAAATTGAAATTTTCGATTTTCTCCAAAAACTAACGAGTTTAACAATTTTCATGAAACTCTAAATGACAAATGTTCTGGAAAAACCAAAATATTTGAATTTTCAGAAAAACTCAAAATACACAAATTTTTTGTAGAACTACAAATTTTCGAATTCCCGAAAAACTTATAATTTTTGCATTCAAATAAATTAAAAATTTACGAATTTTCCTAAAATCTAAAATTTCATAAATTTTTCAAAAAAACTCCAACATTTCAAATATCTCAAAAAACCCGACATTTTTCAATTCCGAAAAACGTAAAATTTCAAAAATTTCTGAGAAACTCAGAATTTAAAAATTTTCAGCACTCAAATTTTGCAAATTTTGCAAAAAACGATTAAAAATATAACTATCAAACATTTTTTAAGCATATCAAGTTTGTTCTGAATGCAAATTCGATTCATTTTGTTCGAAAAACGTTCTGAAATTAATTTTTTGATGATTTCAATGACTCAAACGTCACTTAAACATCGCTTTTTGGAGACGTTTTGGCGTCGAAATCTCGTCGCTCCTAGCTGGCTAGGGATGTTAAGGAAAACATCGAAATAACATTCAAAAACCTCATTCAAACTCTCTAATTTGGCGTTGAATCGAGTTTTTTTTATCGGCTTTGAAAATTGGAGAAAATTTATTTTTGAGTATGTTCATTAATGTCTTTTCTCACTTTCGCGGAGGGAGAGAAAATTCTTGAATGAAAGCTTCGGTAATTATCGCTCGAGAATAGAATATTTTGGCTGAAAATAGAAATCATTGATGAGTGTTGTTTATTTTTCATTCTCAATCAAGGTGTTTTTTGGTGGATTCGAAAAAGCATAATGAAGACGTTTCGAAAATCGTGTAATACTGCTCTAAATGTGTCATCTATAAATACGGGGACTAGAAGCATGTTCAAAACTCGAATTCGCCAGACTCAGGATAATCTGATATTATCGTTAAATCAAGTGATAAAATACGGATATGAGTCAAATCGCGATTTTTTCAACAAACGTTACATTCCGATAAAAAGTTGGCGCAATTCACCAAAATTATCAAAATTGGAACTTGCGCAGCTCCCAGTGAACATTTTTCAAAACTGTAGTGGTTTTTATATGATCCGAGATGTTGGAAAAATTTTTCAAAACTGTTGAAAATTTTTTTATATTTCTCAAACAATTCTTAAAATTCAACAATCGTTCAATTGTTCAAAGAATATCTTGAATATGATTCCCGCAAGTTCTTAAAAGAATATGATTCCCGCAAATCTTACGAGTTGCCACAGATTTTTGTGAATTTCTGAAGATCCCAAAAAACTATGAATTTACGAAAATTTTATACATCTTGGGAATTGCTGAAAATCGTCCAGATTGTTTACAGTATGAAATATGAAATTCATCAAGTATCGAAAAATTGCGAATAATAAATTCGATGAATAATAAAATTTTAAATATAACAAAAATAAATAAAATATGAAATACGAAAAAGTATAATTATATATGAATAATATTAAATATATTGAATATAATAAAAAAATATGAAAAATAAAAAATGTATAAAAATTAAATATATTAAATATAATAAGATATAAAAAAATAATGCGATGAATAATAAAAATTGCGAAAAATAATGCGAAGTTTGGGCAATCTCTGAAAAATTATTGTCTCAGTGACCTCTCAAAACTTTATAACGTATAAAACTCGAAAAACTCATGAGTCTCATAAATTTAGAAAACTTGGATAATCTAAAAATCATCAAATTTGGTCGAGTTCGAAGGATAATTAATAAAATGATACACATACACACACAGGATTGTCTCTTTATGAAATGCTTAATTTTTCGAATCGATTTTTAACAATTTTGAGAATTTTCAAAGTTTCAATTATTTGGAGGATTTTGGAGGTTATTGGAATTTTAAAAATTTCAAGAATTTAAATATTTTCATAATTCTTGGCTTGAATGAAATTAACTTTTTCTCTCGTATATTTTACGCAAATTCGGAAATTTCCCAAAATTCAAAGTTTTCAGATAGGTTTCGGATTGTAGGAAAAAGTGAAACGAGAAAATATCGTAGAATGACAATTTTTTTGGCACGATTTGTCACCTAGTTCGCAGCCCTGAAGCTACATATAGCACGGTGCGCAACAGTCGACTCGTGCCAAGTGAGATGCACCTCGATAAACTTAATTCCACCTAGAAAATATGCGAAAATCCAAAATTAATTGCGACCCCAAAAATAATGCACTTCTATAAAATTATCCAAAAAAGTCAGGGTGGCATGAATTAAGTACACGATCGATTATATTATGAATTTTGTGTCAGAAACAAATTTAAAAGGAATTGGTTATAACATGTGGGCATTATAAAATGATTTTTTGAATTTGCTGACGTTTTTGTAGGATCCGTTGAGACTAGTGGCGAGTCTAGTGGGGAGGGGGGGGGGGGTTCAACCCCCCCCCCTATCAAGTACAGTGGAGTTCACATTGTAATTTTGAAGTTCTAATGATTGGAAATTTGTGGTTCAGGATAGTAGTTAGAACTTTAAAACCTAGGTTCGAAATTCGAAGTACAAAGTACAAATTTGGAGTTTGAGGTTTGAATTTGAAGTTAGGAGTTCCACATTTGGATTTAATGTCGTTATTTAGAGTTGACAGTACAAATTGCAAGTTCAAAATTGGGAATTCAGAGTTTTAAATAGTATTTTGAACTCAAAATTCGAAGTTCAAAGTTCGAGTTCAATATATGAAGTTCAACGCGTTCACGTTTGATATTTTCAGCTCATATTAGAAGTTTACAGTTCAAATTTAAAGTTTTGAGTTTCAAATTCGAATGTAAAGTTTGGAGGTTAAGGTTCGAAGTTGAAGTTCATATTAATGTAATGATACGAACTTGACTATAACTTCCAAATTTTGGAAGTTCGAGTTCAAATGTGAAGTTTATACTCGAAGTTTGAAGTTTGGATATAAAATTTGAAGTTAAAATTCGGAATCTGGAGTTTAGAATAAAATTTCGCAGTTGAAAGACAAAGTTTGATGTTTGGTGTTCTATAATTTGATTTTCAATGTTTGAGTTTGAATTTTAGAATTTAAATTTGAAGATTGAAGTTCAAAGTTCAAATTTGGTGTTGGATGTTTAGGTTCGGAGTTTACAGTTTGAATTCAAAGTTTGGAGTTTCAAATTCAAATGTGAAGTTTGAAGTTTGAATTTTGAAATTCAAATTTAGAATTCAATCTTAAAGTTCCAAGTCGAAAGTTAATGTTTAAATATGAAGTTCAAAGTTCATACTCAAAGTTTGAAGTTGAAGTTTGAAGTTCAACGTTCAAATTAGAGATCTATAGTGATAAATGGAAGGTTAAAGCTCAAAGTAGAAGTTTTAACTTCAAATTTAACGTTTGGAGTTCAAAATTGAAATAAGATGATCGAAGTCCATAAATTCAAATTTCAACGTCGAAATTTAAAGCGTTCAAAGTTTCAAATTTGGAATTCAAGTTCAAAATTTGTGTTCAAATCCGATTTTTAATCTGAAGTTTCGAGCTTCAAGTTGAAATTTCGAGTTTAAATTTCGATGTTCAGTTTCGAAATTTCAAGTTTGATGTCCATATTTCAAGTTCCAAGTTTGATGTTGAAATTTGACGTTGGATGTTTAGGTTTGGAGTTTACAGTTTGAATCCAAAGTTTGGAATTTCAAATTAAAATGTGAAGTTTGGGGTTTAAAGTTTGAATTACGAAATTGAAATAAAGTTTGAAATTAAAATGTAAAGTTTAACATTCAAATTATAGATCCATAGTTCAGAATGGAAGTCTAGAGCTTAAAGTAAAAATTTTAACTTCAAATTCAACGTTTAGAGTTCAAAGTGAAAATAAGATGATCGAAGTCCATATATTCAAATTTCAAAGTTGAAATTCAAAGCGTTTGAAGTTTCGAATTTAAAATTCAAGTTCAAAATTTGTGTTCAAATCCGATTTTAAACTTAGAGTTTCGAGCTTCAAATTGAATTTTCGAGTTTCAAGTTCGATGTTCAATATCGAAATTTCAAGTTTGATGTTCAGACTTGAAGTTTCAAGTTTGATGTTGAAATTTGAAGTACATAGCTTAATGTTTCCAAATTTTTTCAAAATGAACTCTTCTCAATCCAGAATAAAATTAACTGTAGTTGACTCAGTAATGTTGATCGAAAATCCGTAGAAAAATTGAAAAATGACATTCAATTTAGCTCATAGATGCTGGTAACTCATTTAATAAAAAATTGAAAACATCAATATGAGGTACATCAAAATTTTGAAAACCCACCCCGAAATGTTTTTCTGGACCCGCCCCTGGTTGAGACTTGGAAAATTTTCGCATCATTCGAATGATGAGTTACCGTAATTATTAATTTCCGAAAATAGTCGATTCTCTTGGACTGGTAGATACATTCCAAAACTGATGGAAAATGGAATGCTCTTGTTTTTGTTTTAGCTCCGAATCCGAACTCCCCGGGAAAACCGTCATCTTCGGGAGTCATGAGAAATGGCCCAATCATCGGGGGTGGACGAACAATGAAGGATTACGAAGAGCAATTAGGATCCTTGAAAAAAGAAAACTTCAATTTGAAACTCCGAATTTATTTTCTGGAGGAAAAAATGAACCTTGTTTCCAGCGAAGGGCCCATCAAAAATAACATTGAACTGCAGGTTCGTTTGATAAACATTGAAAACTGTGAAACATTTAATTTCTCAAGAAATGCGCTTAAGATGAAATTTGCAATCTAATACAGAATGAGCATAGCAAATTCTCGATCAACTCACGATATTTCTGTTGATTCTTGTGTGTTTGGGGTGTAAAATTAAAAGTTTTTCGATAATTTCAATTTTCTCGTCGAGCAGTTGAATATTATGAGAATATATTCTTATTTATTAAATATTTATTATTCTTCAATGTATACACTTTGTGTATATGAATTTTATTAATTATTATATTATATAAGGTTTTCGATAATTTCAATTTTCTCGCCGAGCAGTTAAATATTATGAGAATATATTCTTATTTATCAAATATTTATTATTATTTAGTATATAAATTTTTATTATCATATTTATTAATTATATTACATTAATTATATCAATTATTATATTATATAAGCTTTTCGATAATTTCAATTTTCTCGCCGAGAAGTTAAATATTATGGGAATATATTTTTATTTATCAAATATTCATTATTATTTATTATAAAAATTTTAATTACAATAATTTTATTATTATATAAATTTTTACTATATAAATTTTATCATACAATATAAATATTACTCATTATTTATTATATTATGAAAATATATTCTTATTCTTATTTCTTCACATATTTTGTCATAATTATTTTCGTGTTTTGTGATTGCTTATTGTTTATTGGACGGAAGAATGAGAGGAAATTTGATGATTTCAGGTGGAGGTTGAATCTCTGAAAAAAGTATTGGAGGAAAAACAAGAGCTTTTGACGCAGGCGGCAAAAGCTTTGGATTTAATGGAGGAACAAAAAAAATCAGCAATTGAAAAAAGAGTACATTGTGAACAACTGCTTGAAGCTGAACAACAAAAAGTCGTCGATCTCGAACGAGGTGGGTTTTTACGATTCAGTCGAGAAATTTTTCAGCCGAACATTTTTTGAAAAAATAAAAATTTTTTTCATCGCTGGGTATGCAAAAAAATACAATTCCCTAATAATAACAGTTGAATATGTCGAAAGAAAAAGCGCTGAATGTCCGTCATATTCCCGAATTATTATTTAGTCGCGATTGGAAAATTCTTGATAATTCGTAAAATTTCTGGAA
>JAPYZK010003000.1:8662-29304 GCA_030522785.1 Platygaster equestris | reverse complement strand
CCCCCCCCCCCCCAATTGTACCGCTTACCTTATCTCGAGTGATCTCGAGGAAGCAAGTATCTCTCCTCAAATCAGGCAAATCGCCATAAATCATTGTTTTTCGAAAACTTATGGACCGCGCAGAGGAAAAAGAAAGAGAACACGATGTAAGAAGAGAGGCAGGATAAGTCATGAGAGAGGAGGTTTTCAGTATGACAATCTCGAGGGACACCACCAGACACCTCGATGGTCCTCGACACTCTCGACAGCAGTAAGCCTCAAACATCTGCTTGAGTCTCTTCTGTCGCTCTCGGAGATGATGATCGCGCGGCAAAAGAAGTGAAGTAGCGCCGGGCGACGCAAAAAACGCGCGTCGCGTACATTGCGCGAGTACATAAATCATAAGCGCCGGTAGCCGCGGAATGCGTGCCATATTCATTCGACACAGCCGCGCGCTTACTTAATTATATCCGTCGTCGCGTTTTCCTCGATGGCGACGTGCTTTCAACCCTGGCACGTCGATTCCCCTTTTCGGGTAATTACGGGCGTATACGGAGCGACTTGAATTGCGTGTGTACATGATGCGGGAAATTAGTGGCAGCAGATTTGGGATAGTTGCATTGAGGACATGTGGAAATGAGAAATCTTTTTTTTTTCTTCCTGGATAAGACTTGATGGTTTTATAATTTGGTAGAGTATAATTTGTTGAGGTAAGGGGTAAATGTTCAGTTTAGCGACTTTTCAAGCACGTAGCTGGGGAGGGGGGGGGCTACAGCCCCCCCCCCCGAAATTCTGGAAAATTTGAAAAATCTAGCACATTCCAAAAGAGTATATTTTGAAAGAACACAGTAAAACAATACTGATTTTAACAAGTGTGAAAGTTTTCGACAAACGTGACAATTTTTAACATTTTCAACATTTCAAGGTTTTTAACAATTTGGGGAATTTTCAGAGTTTGGAGGATTTCGAGAATTTTAAAAGTTTTTAGGAGTTTGAAAAAATTTAAAAATTTCGAAGTTGTAAACAAGTTTTGAAAATTCTTGAAATTCACAACATTTTTATAATTCTTGAAATTACGAAAATTTTATGAATTTCTAACACTTCGAGAAACTTGATAATCTGGAATATTTGTAACATTTAAATATTTTCAACAATTTAGAGTATTTTTAGAGTTTGGAGTATTTTGAGGATTTTAGAAGTTATTGGAATTTTTGAAATTTCAAGAATTTCAGAAATTTGAAAAAGTTACAAAAATTCTGAAAATTCACAATATTTTGATAATTCTTTAGATTGCAAAAATTTCACGAATTATTGACATTTTGAGAAACGTGATAAATTGTAATATTTCTAACATTTCTAAATTTTTAACATTTTTGAGAATTTTCAAAGTTTGAAATGTCTTGAGGATTTTGGAAGTTATTGGAGTTTTGAAAATTTCAAGAACTTCAAAATTTTCGTCAATTTCAGAGATTCGTAAAAGTTTAGGGTATTCTGAAAATTCACAATATTTTCATAATTCTTGAAATTACGAAAATTTTACGAATTCTTTACATTTCGAAAAACTTGATAATTTAGAAGATTTTTAATAATTTAAAGAATTTCGAAAGTTTTTCGTATTTCGACAATTTTCAGAATTCCAAAAATCTTAGAAATTTCAGAGATTTCAAAAAGTTTCCAATATCTTGAGAATTAAGGCGGTTTTCATGATCCTTGAAATTTCTAAAATTTTACGAATTCCCAGAATTTTGAGAAACTTTTGTTTAGCTAGAACATTTTCAACGTATTTCAAGATTTTCGATTATTTTGATAAATTTTAAAGTTTAGAGGATTTCAAACATTTTTATAATTTTTGGAATTTTCAGAATTTCGAAAATTTCTATAATTCCAGAGATTTGAAAAAGTTTCGAGAATTCTGAAAATTTACAATACTTTCATAATTAATAAAACTTCGAAAATTTTACAGATTTCTGAAACTTCAAGAAACTTGATAATTTTGCACTTTTTGAACATTCTAAGATTTTCAAAGTTTGGAGTATTTCGAGAATTTCACAAGTTTAGAGTATTTCGATAATTGTAACAATTTCCGAAATTTTAGAAATGTCAGAGATTTCAAAAAGTTTTGAAAATTCTGAGAATTCATGAAAATTTTTCAATTCCTTAATAAAACTAAACTATTTCAACTTGTTGAATCCATTTTGAGTAAAAATCACCTCAGACCCCTCCCCCCCCCCAAACGCTTTTCTTTTTCAGTATTCTCTAGAGAACGCTGAAAAATTCTTAATCTTCCGGAAGTTTTTTGTCAGTTCTCCATCTGAGTTTGGATGGAAACACGATTTTCAAGAAAAGTGCAGTGGTGTCAGGTGTAGCCGTGCGTAAAAGTCGCGCTTTAGACATTAAAAGAATTCCTTCGGGGCAGTGAAAAGAAACTTGTCCAGTATTTTTATATTTCCAGGAAAAGGATGTTCTATGGGACTTGGAGGGAAATCCTTTAAAGTATACATTATTTTTCTCATTTTTCTCCACTTGCCAAGTTTTCCAGACTAATTTTTTTGAATGATTAAAAAACCACAAACGTTCATTTTACATCTAGTGGAAAAATGATGACATATTATCATGTGAATAGTCGTGAACTTCATTTTATCTTGTAACGTGAAAAAAGTGCGTTAAAAACATGACAACAGTGGGTAAAGTACGCACTTCTCCCATAGTGTCGGATAATGTGTAGTATTATTATGCTAATACATACTTATAAGTTCGACCTTATCAAAATTCTCTAAGCTACTTGTGAGAATCTTATGAGACACTTACAAAAATATTATAGGGATCTGATGAGACTTATACGAGTCCTGTAAGTTGCTTATAGGTTGGCACCTTATCAGAATCTTATAAGGTACTCGTAAGAGCCTCATAAGACACTTATAAGAATATTATAGAAACTACAGGAGATACTTATAAGATACTCACATATTTTATAATAATTTCGTAAGTTATTCATAAATTCGCCCTCACCAAAATTTCAAAAGACACTCTTAAGAATCTTATAAGACAATAATAAGAATGTTTCAAGGTTCTCATAAGTTTGACATCATCAGAATCTTATGAGATACTCGTAAGAATCTTATAAGACACTTGTAATCCTTAAGTTGAGAGTTAAACCTAAAAGTTGAGGGGAATTTTGTAAGGGTTACCCTATTTATTTTTAGCACAAATTTTATCTTTCGTTCATTTTGTATACAGTAAGAGTGAGAGTAACGTTACCTTTTTGTAGCCCTTATAGATGTTTACACATCATAAAACTTCTACATCAATTAATTTACTTCGAAACTGAGTGTACCATACAGAAAATTTACACATAATTGATAGTACTAGACTGTAAATACTCGAACACTTGTTACTTCGATCAGTGGATGTAATAATACATGTTTGAATTCATCTATCGTTCGAGCCATAAATCAGAATCCATCGATCTATCAATCCCTACTTACGTAAACTTTGACTTCTGGGAGTTCTGGGGAACAATTAATTATCGAGAGTTTCATGCATGTATCATTTTCGAGTGATGTTTGGAACATTACAAATTATCCCTGCGAAAACTTTGTAAAATATTACCCCTGCACGTGGAAAATGAAAAATTCGAGTAGCAATCTGAGAATACGTCATAATCGAATTTTTGGATGAAAAATGCTGAATATTTCACGGTTAAACGTAGATAATTAAATTTTTCTTGAGGGAAAATATTTATGTAGTGAGAAAAACTGAACATGAAACAATCATTATTCGCCCAATCTGACACTATAAACATGACGAATATTGTTGTACAGAAGTGCTGTCTGAAATGTTTGTAAAAAATTCTGAATCGCAACAATGTCGATTACCCTCATTGATAATACGCAGAATTGATGAGGTACTTTATGGCGAAACCTCAATATTCATGGAAGTTGAGGTTATATCATATATTTATCTGTTTTAAAAAACTACATAGCTTCACTTTTTCCGCGTTACAGCAGAGGAAATTGATATTCTCGCAGTTTTCGATTTTTTACGAACGTGTCCGAATATATAATTCATTGAAATCGATGAAAATATGACATTTCTTACCAAGCATGTAGCCAGGGAGGGGGCTGAAGCCCTCTCAGAAACTCTGGAAAATTTTAAAAATCTAGCATATTGCAAAAAAGTATATTTTGAAAAAAAATTGAAATAATACTGATTTTCGCAAGTGTCAAAGTTTTCGAGAAACTCGATAATTTTTAACATTTTCAACATTTCAGGATTTTCAATGATTTGGGGAATTTTCAGAATTTGGAGGATTTCGAGAATTTCAGAAGTTTTTGAAAGTTTGGTAATTTCCAAAATTTTGAAAATTTTTAAGTTGTAAAAAAGTTTTGGAAATTAAAAAAATTCACAATATTTTCATAACTCTTGAAATTACGACAATTTTACGAATTCATAACATTTCGAAAAACTTGATAATTCCGAATATTATCAACATTCTATGATTTTTAACAATTTTGAGAATTTTACAAGTTTGAAGTATTTTGAGGATTTTTGGAAGTTATTGAAATTTCGCAAATTTCAAGAAAATTTCCAAAACTTTCATGAATTTGTGAAAGTTTAAAAAATTCTGAAAATGTACGGTATTTTCATAATTCTTTAAATCATATTCGAAAATTTAACGAATTCTTCATATTTCGAGGAACTTGATAATAATTCAGAACATTTCAAGATTTTTCATAATTTAGAGAATTTTGAAAGTTTCTAGTATTTTGACCATTTTCAGAGTTCCAAAATTTTAGAAATTTCAGAGACTGAAAAATGTTTCGACAATCTTAAGAATTAGGAGTTTCCATAATTTTTTTAATTTCAGAAATTTTAGGTATTTCTCAAATTTCGAGAAACTTTCGTTTAGTTGGAACATTTTCAACATATTTGAAGATTTTCAACTATTCGACGAGTTTAGAGGATTTTGGAATGTTGTAAACTTTTTGGAATTTCAGAATTGATTAATAATTATTAGAATTACGAAAATATTACGAATTTCTGTAACTTCGAGAAACTTTATAATTTTGGACGTTTTGAACATTTCAAGATTTTGAACAATTTCGCAAATTTTCAAAGTTGAGTATTTTGAAAATTTCAAAAGTCGATGTGAATGTCGAACAATGTTGAGAATTTACAAAATCTTGCTCCAAAAAGTTTTGAAAATTCTTAGAATTTAGTAAATTTTCATAAATCTCAAATAAAACTCTACTTTTTTAATTTTTTTAATTAATTTCGAGTAAAAATCACCTTAGCCCCCACCCCCTCCCGAACGTAATTTCTGGCCACGTCCTTATTTCCTATCGTCGTGACTGCATTTCTGTTTTCGCCCATGAAAGCAATATTTGTCATGTTTATAGTGTCAGATTGGAAGAATAATGATTATTTCATGATTAAATATTTTCTCTCGTTTTATTACACTAATACCGAAAAATAGAAGTATGACTTTTGGCGACTTTATAAAGTCATATTAAGATTGGAAGGGAGGGATAACAGCAATGATTTACCGTAAAAATAACAGCAAGTTCCTCGTTTGATCATGAAAAAAAAAAGTATGTCGAAATGAAAAATATGACGTCCCGTTGTTAAAAATGGACGAGGAAGGGCTAGGGCGACAATCGATCTTGCCCAATAAACGCACGTTACTTTTGAGGTGCGCGCAACAGTACGCGGCGTTCATCGATTATCTGTCACGCGAGATAAATCCCGGTACCTGTCAAACGTCAGGCAGGTTCTATACCTTCGTAGCCAGGATTTCTACGACGGCGAAACCCCGCTGACGACGTAGGTGTCGCGATATTAATGGTCCTGCCGCGTATCTCGCGGGGACGACGGGCGTCAATCAAATCGCTCGCACCTTCGACTCGCCATTTATAAAAACTATGCTTCCATTCGAAAAATTCGAACGCACGCCGTTATTTTTACAACTGAGACGAAAGTTGGAAAGTTTATAATGCATTGAGCATTACAAATTCTTTGATGCCGAAAAATGCATTGTTAACGTACATTTTTCATTTATTAAAATTCTTGGAATTTAATTCATTTAAAAAAGTTCTCCCCTGAAAGAAGATTGAAAAAAAAATTATCAGGACTCCAACAAAATACTTCAGAATGCAAAAAACAAATTTTCTAAAAGTTTCTCGAATTGTTTAATTGTTTATCAAAATTTTCAAATGCACAGAAATCGAGAAAATTTTGAAAAAATATTCTCTCGAATCGCAAAAAGTTTGCGAGAAAATATTTTGCCGTTATATATTTCGAAATAACGAAAACATCTTTTCGTAATTTCACAGAAATTCAATCTGGCAACTTTCGAAAAAAATTAGTTTTCAAATACTCGAGAGGGGCGCAGGGAAGGCGGGGTAAGTAACCCCTCTAGTCTCCCTATTCCTTTTCATACGCCACCAATGGCAATTTTGGCAAGCGTCCTCCCCAAACTTCGATTTGGATCCGCCCCTGCTCACAGTACATTAATTCAAATACCAAAATACTATACATACACTAGACTAAATTATAATTTAGTTATGAGCGGCCGACTCGACGCGTTTCTAATGCGACGAGCAAGCACCCTTGGAGATAATTATACATGCAGTGCAACGAATTTTTATTGTCCCGTCTTTTTATTCATAAGCCATGCAGCTGCTCACACGCCTTTCACAATTGATGAAATGAAACAACAATAAATATTTTATTCAACGTCTGCGAGGAATATGTTATTTTGGGGCCCTGCTGAAAGTGGGGGAAATTATGAATTACCTGATTGTTGACGTACAGCGTTGGAGAAGTACACCAACCCGTGGGAGAAGTGAGTAATTCTCCCACAAGTTGGTGAAGGAAACGTTTACGCAAATGTCGGGGATATTGCGACCCATAAATCACTTTAGTGTTGTTCTCAACTGTTTATTTTTCATTCTTGTATTGTATTCCAACAGCGATATAACGATTTGTAGAAAGAACAGTCATATTTTGAATGTGAACGCCATCTTGTTTCCAGCGATAATGGAAACAAGATGGCGGACGAGCGACTCGACATGTATCGAAACGTCAAACTCCCCAAACATAATCTCAAAATTACAAAACATGGAAACTTTACCTTCTACAAAAAGACAAAAAAAAAACAAAACAAAAAAAAAAAAAAAAAAAAAAGCGATATTCTATACACCGAAGGGAAATAAACAGGTTTAATCGACAAGTGCAGAACAACAAAGAAAAACAAATAAGTAAACAAACAATTTCGAAGCATTCTCCCTATTATCCACTTTTTACGTGAATTTTTCTAAATTCGGCAGTGGGAGCTCGAAATTGTCCAGCGTCCCTAGAAAAATAGCAATTTATTCACGCCGGCGTAAAAGCGGTAGTTTTATGACTCGCGAGGTACAACTTGATGCTCCCGGCATTTCGCGCTAATGCGATCGAGGCTCGCAAGAACAAGATGAATAGAATCGCCGCGGATTGCGAACGGTTGCAGGGGGCATCAATCAGAATAGCGCTGCAATCTGTTGCCCGCGACGTCTGCAGCTTTCAGGCAAATCTCACTTGTCAGCGCATCTGTCGGGGAAAATGTAGGACGATATTCTTTCGTCCTGGCCGCGAGCGTAACGGAAAATGCCGGATATAATAAAAAAGCGCGCGGAAAATTATGATTATTACTTGTTAAGACTTACTTGGGTTGATAATAGTATGATTTTTTTGGTGACTTTCAGGCTCGTTTGTTTTGGGGGGTCGCCCCCCCCCCCCCCCCCATTGAGGATTTTTTCACATACATTTCTAACCTAACCTAACCTGAAATTTTGTATATAACATAAGTTGAACACGCCCTCCCCTCCCCCCAACTCTTTGTATGATTCCAGCGCACGGGCCTGGTGACTTGAGTTAATTGCGGATTGTTGATGATGAAATGAAATTTTCAGAGCCGCATGCCCTACATGCGAGGAGGAACGGGGATGGTGGAACAACGATGGAGCGATTTGGCGTCTTTGCTGCCGGATCATTTCCAATTGAACCACCACCACGCGGGGTATCCCGTGCACCACATGATGGGTAACCATGGGCATTACGAGCCCCCGCAGAATGTGGTGCTGCACAACGCCACGTTAGCGCCGCCCGTGGGTGACCTCAACGCCACTGGGCCTTATCATAATGTCGGTGGGTACCGTCGATGCGCATTTATTTATTATATAAATTGGGATATTTCGCTACCAGTATCCCTGAACATTTGTAATTATCCTAAAATTTTGGAAATTCATCAATTTGAAAATTTGAGCATTTTTTCACCCCTGAAATTCGTTTTCCCTTCTACAAAATCTTTTCAACCAATTGAATGAATGTTTGGGTATTTTTTTAAATGTGAAATTCAGATTCCATCAATTTGTATTTGCAATTCGGAAGCTTCCAAATTTTTCGAAATCGAAATTGTTTTCGATTTTGGAACTTTGAATTTCAAATTTAAAGTTCGGAATACGTATTAGAACATTTTATTCTTTTGCTGTTTCATTCATCGTCAAATTCTTTGAGACTGAAGAACCTTAGATAAAAAGAAAAATTGCAATACTGATCGTATAAATTATTCGATGTACAACATCGATCATAAGAAATGAACCTTAGAAGAAGTTTGAGAATCTTATACAAAATATATTTACAAAACTCAAACGAAAGGTTTTTGGGAATTTCCCAAGTAACAAAGGACGTAAATCCACTTTTGGCGATAGGAATCCTTAAATAATGTAGATCACACGTGTATTGCCCGAACTAAATTGCCTAATAAAACAGGTGGGCCGTCAAATTTGGGATCAGCAGTGGCCACTTCCATGAACCTGACCAACAGCAGCGAAGCCATGGGCGCGGAAGCCAACGCTCCGTACAAAACGGAGCCCAACGACATGATGTATTATCACTCGCCATCCGCGGACCCAATCAATCAAACGGCAGATGGATATAATTTGAGCTTTCTCACTGATTGCACCTCCGAGGATTTGCACTTAATGGACATGGGCATTGGTGACGGTGAGTTCCATTTATTTATTCAATTTTTCCTACAGATGACAATTAGAAATTTGACTGAAACAGACGAAGTTTTTTATAAGAAAATTTTTGTTGGTGTGGAAATAAAGAGAGAAGATATTTTTTGTACGAGGCGTTCGAAAAAAATTTTTGATTTACTGTTTTTAAAATTGAAATGTTGCGATTTTATGTTGCGCAAATTTCTGAAAAAGGAAATAACAACAAGGAGGCTGAATTTTAAGTAGGATGCTTGAATTTTTTTTTTTTTTTTTTTTTTTTTAACATAAACTATTAAAAATTAAATTTACGTTTCAATAGTTTCTTATCTGAAAAAGTTCACGTTCGATGAATATTCACAAAAATGTATGTTAATTTAATGAGGTTTTCAATACGAAAAAAATAAAAAAAACAACAATGTATTATATAATCAGAATATTTTCGTATTTTACGAACATTAAAAAAAATATTTTTCAAAAACAAAAATTAGTTAAAGTCGTTGCAATTCTCTGAAATTTTGATTAATACCAAAACTTTTCATCAAATTATGTAATGAACAGATTAGTTTTTAATTTCCCTTACATCCTCTAATGTTCAACATTTTTTCTTCAGAATTTGTAGAAACTTTCTTTTGCAGTCTTCTATAACTCATAAAAATTATCAAATTTGAGGAACGTAAATAAAAAACATTTCCGCAAAGTTCCAACAAATTCCAAAATCCATTCAAAATTGTTGAATATTCCTGGTGGTTTAAAAGAAAATAATTCTCCAGAATTTTCAATTTTTAAGAATATTCAAATCTTTTGGAAATTAAGAATTACATGCTTCAATGTTTCCAAAAATGTATAAAACCATGAAAAATTCATGAGGTTAGTTAAAAATTCTTCAAAATTATATAAAGATTCCGAAAAACCCGAAAATCTCAACAATGAGAAAAACGACATCAAATTCGACAGAATTTAAAGCAAAACAAAGAATTTCGGCACTTTTTTGAACAGGAAAAACGAATTTCTCGTTATAATATAATAATATATTGTATTTAAGCAAAACTGGGAGTGTTCATTGGTAAAATAAAATAAAGCAAAATAATGTTGTACTGCTATTTATGTATGCAAAAAAGTACATAAAATTTTCAAGTCTCGTAGACTGTTGATGAATATAAAAAAACGATTAGATTCAGATAAAACAGAATGTGACACGTTACATTAGTTCTTTATACACACAAATGGAAAAAAGACACTGAAAAATCTTATCTTCGCTCTGCGCAGGCGTGAAATTGTCAGAATGTCGAATCAAAAATTAAAAACTCCAGACTACAAATCAGTCTACCACCAATCTTCGTTCAGTGCAGGCATGGAAGTAGCAGAATTGTTATCGAACTGAAAATTGAAATATATATATTCTACAGTTATAATATTTTGTCGATAATAATATTGAATCGAAAAATGAGATTCCGTGTAATAAAATAATCCGTGGAAAGCTATTTGAAAAATCGAAAATTTTCAATTTTCAACTATAAAAACTATAGTTTTATGAAATTTGATTTGCAGAAGTCCAATAAACGTCTCACAATTTATAAATTTTTTTCAACTGGACAATGACATTTAAAATTTAGAAAATTCCTAATCTTGAAAACTGGAAATCTCGCAATTTTAATTTTTAAAATTTCAACACCAATTTTTTTAAGTTATGAATTCAAATTTCCAAACTTCAGGAGGTTTTCTAAAAATTCGTACAATTTAAAAAATTTGGTTAATTTTATTGATTTTAATATTTTTGAAACTTTAAAAATTCAAGAGAATTTTCAGTATTTCGTAAATTTCGAGAATCCCGAAAATTTCGAGAAACACGAAAATTTTGAAGGTTCAAAAAATTGTGTAAAATTTCCAGTACTCAAAATTTTTACAATTTAAAAAAATCATAAAATATTGGTAATCCCAAAGTTCCAAAACATCCGTAAATATGTCAAAATTTTAGTTTTGTAAATCCAAAAATGTCCAAACTTTTTGTCAATCTGAGTAATTTCAAATATTATCATAATTTTGGAAATTTCAAAATTCAAGAGAATTTTAAGTGTTTTGTCAATTTCGAGAATGCTGAAAATTTCGAGAAACACGAAAATTTTGAAGGTTCAAAAAATTGTGTAAAATTTCCAGTACTCAAAATGTTTACAATTCAAAAAAAGCATAAAATATTGATAATTCCAAAGTTCCAAAACATTCGGAAACATGTCAAAATTTTTTGTCAATCTGAGTAATTTCAAATATTATCATAATTTTGAAAATTTCAAAATTCAAGAGAATTTTCAGTGTTTCGTAAATTTCGAGAATCATGAAAATTTTGAGAATCCCAAAAATTTCGAGAAACATGAAAATTTTGAAATTTAAAAAAATGATGTAAAATTTCCAGTATTCAAAATTTTCACAATTCAAAAAAAGCATAAAATATTGATAATCTCAAAGTTCCAAAACATTCGTAAATATGTCAAAATTTTACTGTTTCGTAAATCCAAAAATGTCAAAACTGATGAATGTGAAAAATGATGAACGATGAAATGTCAATCTGAGTAATTTCGAATATCATAATTTTGAAAATTTTATAATTTCCTCAAAAAAGGTTATACCCTCGCGAAAAATTGTCAGTTTTCTCCCTTTATACGCATAACTTCGTATATGCAGTGTTACACTTAAAAAACATGATGATATTTACCTGGCGAACATCCTGTCCACCATAAGTAGATCCGCCGCCATATCCACCTGCATCGCCCGAACCGCCCCCAAGGAATTCAGGAACGGGTTGTTTTGACTGCGTCAAAATCTTCACCAGATTACCGGACATGCTGGAGTCAAAATTGTCATCAAAAAAGCTTATGGCCCTGCCCAAGTTGCCAACTCTTCCTGTACGTCCAATTCGGTGGACGTAATCGTCAATGGTTTGCGGCAAATCGTAATTGATTACGTTTGCCACATCTTTGATGTCCAGTCCCCTGGCAGCGACGTCAGTTGCGACGAGAATCGGCATTTTGCGCGCAGAAAAGTCTCTCAAAGCTTGTTCTCGTTGCGACTGCAAGCGGTCGCCGTGAATGCTGGTGGCCTTGACAAAGGGATGGGAAAATTATTGATTTTCAAGGATAATTGATGCATACAATTTTTAGAATTTATGTATTGGAAAACTTATATAAAATGAATAAAATTAATCTTTGTTATGTTGGGAGATGTTTGGAGAAGTTTTTAAAATTCTCGAAAATTTTTAAAGATTTAAAACACTAAAAGTTTCCAAAATTTTCAAAACTGCGAAAATTCTAGAAATTTTCAGAATTACTGATTTACAATTTTTCAATTCAAATCCAAAAATTAGACAATTTAGCATTTTCAACTTACAAAAATTGCAAATTTAAGAATGAAAAATTTTTAATAATTGAAATTATAAAATAAAAATAATGTATCTCGAAATTGACCAACTCAATGGAAATTTAGTTTTTGACATTTTTCATTATTTCTGGAAAATTGAAAAATGATGATTCTTCTTAAATAATTTTTGTTTCAAAATTTGGAACTTTTAAAAATAATAATTCCAGCGTCAATTTAATGTTTAAAGCTCTTGAAATGAAACAATTTTTAATGTAAATAACAAAATTACAAAAACTGAAGAATTTTCAAGTAAAAAAATGTTCCAAAAATCGAACAATTACAGCTGATAAACGTAAAAACTTCCAGATTTTCCAAAATTTCAGTATTCAGACATTTTTATCTGGAAAGTAGTACATTCTTCAATTCAATTTGATGAAAGTTGAATTACTTTTAGATATTTTCAAAAATTCTAAAAGATTTCCGAAACAAATTTCAACACTTGAAAAATTCAAGAATTTGTTGCCTCAGAAATTTCAACTTTTTCTACATTATTTGACTGTACACATTTCCCAATCAAAATTGAAAAATTTGCAGTAATATGCTAACCAGCTTAAAATTTAATGTTGAAGACAGAAATTATCCATCATTGAATTTAAAACTCTTTTTCGATTTTTCCCATCTCTACCTTGAAATTGTTTTGGCAAATATTGGCGGCCAAAAAATCAGCGGTCGCTTTCGTCGCCACAAAAATGATCGTTTTCTGCAACGGGCCCTTCGAAGATTCTTCTTTCAAGATCTCCATAAGTTTGCCTTTCTTCTCTCTTTTGGTGATTTGGTAAAATTCCTGCTTCACGTCGTCGCAAGCTCCACCCAAAATTCCGACGGTCAAAAAGAGATAGTCGTCCAAATATTTCGTAGCCAGACGTTGGACTTCTTCGGGAAACGTTGCCGAAAACATGAGCGTTTGTCTCTCGCTTTTTGGTGACATTGTTTCGTCGTTCAGTATTTCTTCGATTTTCTGCAAAATTTGATGAGTTTTGAAAGTTAGATTTTTTGTAAGTTTTTTTATTTTGGCTGCAATTTGAAGTTTTGCAACGTTTTTTTGGAAAAACAAAAAACCAAAAAAAAAAAAAAATAGTTCTGTGGGAAACTTCGAAAACATTCCATAATTATGATTGTTATAAACATTTGGAGACTATAAGATCATAAAAATATAAATATTTTGTCCTAATGTTTAAAAAACTTAGAATTCAAAAATTGTTAGAATTTCGAAAATCTTGAGAATACTGAAAATTTCAAGAAGTTTTAAAATTTGAAAATTTTTTTAATGTTTTAGCAAGTTACAATAGGAGAACTTCCAGAATGTCAAAAATTTTGAAAATTCCGAAAATTTTTAAAATTTCTAGTATTTGGAATACTTGAAAAATTTCGAAATTTTCAGAATGTTACAAATTTTATAGATTTCAAAAAACTTTGCCAATTCTGAGAATTTTGGAATATTGAACATCTGTAAAGTTTGGAGATTTCAAGAAATCCTAATATTTTGTTACAATTTCCAAAAACGTCAAAATCCAAAAAATGCCCAATATTTTCGTACCTCTCGAAAGCCTTGTTGAAGCATTCGATCAGCTTCGTCAAGAACAAAATACTTGACGTTTGTGAATTTGACCCATCCACGCTGGACGAAATCGCATATTCGTCCCGGGGTGGCCACCAGGATGTGGCAACCACCGCCGATTCTCGCCGACTGGTGGTTGGTACTCGTTCCCCCGTACAAAATTTCTGTTCTCAGGGTCGATCCCCTGGAGAACTTTCGGGCGTTTTCGAAAATCTGAATCGCCAGTTCGCGAGTCGGCGAAAGAATGACGCAGTACGGTTCGCACGACCCAATCCCGATCTCCGCGTTGTTTGTCAACAACTGCGAAATGATGGGCAACAAAAATGCCGCTGTTTTGCCAGATCCAGTCTGGGCGCAGCCCATGAGATCGCGGCCTCCCAAAATTATTGGGATCGAGTGTCTTTGGATGGGGGTTACTTTCCTGTATCCCGATTTCGCGAGGTTTTCCAAAACGATTTTTCTCAGTCCGGCGTCTTCGAACGTCGTTATAAAGGGTGGCACGTCGTCACCGGTCACTTGAACGCTTATTTCGTCGTATTTTTCGAAGTTGATGCCTAAAAAGGAAGAAAAAGAATGAATTAATAATATAACATTTTGCAACTTGTGGAAGAATAATTTTTATCAGGATTTTTGCTGAAATTGAAAATTATGCCATTTTTTAAAAAGTTTTGAAAACTTTTAAATATGAAAAATGTTCAGGTGTTGGCGAAGATTGTAATAAAGATTAAATTATTGAGAAAAGGATTTGTTTGATGATTATCTGCTGAAATTGAAAATTTTTTTCCAAATTTTTGAGAACTTTCAAATTTGGAAAATGTCATGAATAAAAATGTTATGAAAAGTTCTAATAATTCAACTTTTTATATTTTTTACAATAATTTGAAAATTACCAATATTTTGAAAGAAATCCGATGATAAAAGTTTTACAATAATTTCATTTTTTTCGATTTGTTGCATATTTTGACATTTCAGCAATAATAAAAAAATTTTCAAGTATACAAAATGTTAATTTTTCAAACATTTCTAAAAAATTTACGATTTTATTAAAGAATCAGAAAATCTGCAATGTTCACAAAATTTTGGATATCTTTAAATCTCGTTGAAAATCCACAATTTCTCACAATCCAAAAATTGTCAGTATTTTCGAAGAAATGGAAAAATTTTGAATTCTAAACTTCTTTTCGCAAAACTAAAAATTCAAAATCTATTGAAAAATTTGGATAATTTCATTAATTTTTAAATACTTTAAAAGTGAGCAATTTTTGAAAAATAGTTGCAATTTTGGGAGAACATTGCAAATTTCTCAATTTTCTACAAACATTTTCTGATGTCTGGGTTTTTTAAATTCATAATTTCAAAATAAAATTCAACATTGAAATTTGAATTTTCCTCTTCTCAAAATTTAGGAATTCCCAATTTGAAAGACTGAATTTTCTACATTTTATTTTAATTTTGTTTAAAGTTGAACATTTTGTAAATTTGGGATTTGCTAATCAAAATTTTGCCATACACAGATTTAACTCAACTTCCTTAATTTTAAAATACATATTTTAATTCACAATTCAATTTTCTGATAAAAAAAAGTTCACAATCATAAGTTTATGAATTATTTACATAATTACAATTTTCCAATCTCCAAATTTTGAAATATAGAATTTTTACGATTTTTCATTATTAAATTACTGTATCATGGAAATGATTACATTTTTCAAACCCAAACTTTTCTTTTTTTAATTGCAGCACATTTTTTCGAACATAAAAGTGAAAAAAAAAATTTCGTATCACAAAATACTGAAAATTTTGAAAAGTTGTTTAAAAAACAATTTTACTCATAAAAATACCAAATTTGTTTTAATCTGAAAATTTTCAAATTTATTCAACTTTTGACCTGGAAAATTGAACAAAAAAGTAAAAAAAAATTTTTATATCATAAAATACTAATAATTTAGAAAAATTTTTTAAAAATATTTTCCTCAAAAAAATTTCTCAATTTTGGTTTTATTTGAAAATAATTGAATTAGTTCAACTTTTGACCTATAGAAAATTCACCAAAAAGTAAAAAGACTTTTCTATCCTAAAATACTGCAAATTTCAAAAAGTTGTTGAAAAAAATGTCCTCAGAAATTTAATTCTTAAATTACTCTTAATTGTTTCTTAAACTGAAAATTTTTTAATTCGTTTGACTTTGGATCTGGAGAATTAAATTCAAAAACTTCTCGCCGTAAAAATTCGACATTTACCAGTATTAACTCCAGAGGCAAATATTTCGTCGTCGTTCTCCGTCGGAGCTTCGGGGATGTAATGCTCTTTGGGTTTTTTATCGCCTTCGCCTCCATTTCCGTTCATCGACATGTCCCCGAAATTTCTGTTGAACTTTTCGTCGTTTCCGTTACTGTCCCCACGACGACCGCCGCGTCCGCCGCCGCGACCCCCGCCGCGTCCACCTCGTCCACGGGAACTGTCGCCCCTGTCTTCGTTGTTGTCCCCGAATGATTGCTGTTGCGAGTCATTGTTTCCAGTTTCCCAGTCGTTGAAACCTGGGCTCTATAAAATAATCATACTTTTTAGGAAGGAATTTGAGAATTTATTTGTTTTTCTTTTGTATCCGAAAACGCCCCGCTATTGCAAATATTCGATATTTATCGATATGGATAAAAATTGTATGTGTTGCAACGAGTTGAGGGAAATTAATTTACGAACATGATTTATTTTTTATTAAAAACAGGGGAAAAGTGCGTTAAAAAATGACAGCAGTGACAAAGTAGGTACAAGTTCATGGCATTGGGTAAAAATTGATATCGATGAAAATTATGTAAAACCAAACTAATTATCAAATTACACTTAATTAAACTTTATTATTAAGCTTAATTAAATTTATGATTATACATTTTAGGAAGGAATTTGAGATTTTATTTGTTTTTGTTTTGTGATCCAAAAACGATCCACTAGTATGAAAATACTCGGTAGTTATGGATAAAAATTATATGTTTTGCATGTCGTCGAGAAAAATTATTTTACGAACTTCATTTTATTGAAAACGTGGATAAAGAGCGTTGAAAAAATGACAGCAGTGAAAAAAGTGGGATCTATAAAATAATCATACTTCTAAGAAAGGAATTTGAGATTTTATCCGTTTTTTTTTTGTGATCCAAAAAAAATCCACTAGTATGAAATATCTGATAGTTATGAATTGAAATTGTACGTGTTGCAAATAGTTGAAAAAAATTCTTTTAAGAACTTTATTTTCATTAAAAACGTGGAAAAAGTTTGTTAAAAAAATGACAGCATTACAGTGACAAAAGTACATACTTTTTAACCACTGTGTTGGGTTAAAATCGATATCGACAAAAAATGATTTAAAATTAAATTAGTTATTGAATTGAACTTAAACTTAATTATTGATAAGGATTGATTAAAGTTATTAATTACGTTATTATCTTACTTGAAATAATTAATGAAGTTGATAACTTAATTAAAGTTATTAATTAAACTCAATTAAGCTTGTGTCTAATTAAACTTAATCATTAAAAAGTAAACTAGAAATTGGAATTTTTCAAAAATATGGTCAATGGAGAGAATAAATAATGTCCCAGTGTGGAATTTGAAGTTTTTGTTTTTACCAAATTTGTGGAAGACTTTTTTCGACTTTAAAAAATAAAAAATTCATATTATTGAATTTTTGAAATTTTCACATTTCAAAAATGAGAATTTCAAATTGTTCAACTTTGAACATTTTTTTGAAGAATCGAGTTTTTTTAGGCTAATTTAAAAAATTTTTTAGTGAGAATTTCAAACTAATCAATTTTGAATACTTGATGTAAAAAATCGAAGAACTACATTTTTTAAACATTTTTTAAATCTCAAATTTTAAAAGTTTTAAAGATTTATTTTCAAATTTTTAAAATGATAATTTCAAACTATTGAATTTTGAAAAGTTTTCATCCCAAAAATTGAAGAATAAGTTTTAAAACTTAACAAATAATTATGTGAAATTTTTGAAGTTGAAAAATTTTGGATTCCAAACATTGAAAAAATAAAGTTTTGGATAACTAATTTTCGACTTTGAAAAATGAGAATTTCAAATTATTGGATTTTTGAAATTTATCCATTTGAAAAATAAGAATTCAAAATTTTTGAACTTTGAAAATCTTTTTACTTACAAAATTGAAGAATCGAGTTTTTTTAGACTAATTTTTGAATTAAAAAAATAAGAATTTCAAACTTACCATTTTTTAAACTGATTTTAAAATTGAAACAATATTAATTTCGAAATTTAGAAAATTTCACGACTTCAGAAATCAAATGACCAAGATTTTAAAGACTTGTTTTAGAATTTCAAAAATGATAATTTCAGACTATTGAATTTTGAAAAATTTTAGATTTTTGGAGTCATGAAAATTTAATTTTATTTCTGTATAAGTAATTTCTGAATTGAACATTTCAATTTTTTGACTTTTTTCATCACTGATTTGATGATTTTTTAAGAAAATTTTGTATCTTCTAATGTTGATATTACAATATTATTTAATTACTGGTGAATAACAAATTTGGATATTAATAACCAGTTCTCTTAATATTCAGCAAGACTGAAAAAGATAATTCATTTTACATTTTCAAATAATCTTACCAAAGTATCTTCTCCATTTCCCCATTCATCGCTCATTGTGCTTGTTTTTTTCTTTCTGGAACAAAAAAGAATACAATTTTCAAATAAGTCATGGTAATTTATGTGATTTTTTTAGCATGAATGAAAATTCGACATAAAAAATACATCAAAATTTTATATGAAAAATACAGGAAAATTTAAGATGAAAAAACAGGGTAATTTAACATAAAAAAAATACAAAAATTTAACATAAAAAAAGACGAAAATTTAACATAAAAAATACAGGAACATTTGTAGGGAGGAACAAAATATTCTTAAAAAAATGATGTTATAAATTAAAAAAATTTTGCATATTAACACTCAACATTTCCAAATACTTCGCAAAAACTAGATTTTTCAACTTCGGAAAAATCTTTTAAAGTACTAAAAATTTTCGAACATGTTTTGACAATTTAAAACAAAAAATCCTGTAATATTCTTCAAAAAAATCACATTTTTAATAGAATTCGAAAAATTTGTAATTTTTTCAAAATACTTATAATTTTTATACGTCCTAAAATATTAATATTTTTGCGAAGATAAAACAATTTTTTAAATCCCATAAATTTTACAAGTATCTAACAAATTCGAAAATTTACAGAGTTAAAAAAATGACGCATTTTTTGGATGTACTAATATTTCATGTTTCCCCAAGCTCATAATATTTTAAAATTGCACAACAAATTTTAATTCCGAGGGAAAAATCCGACCCGGAAACGATCAATCAAAACGCTCGTAAAAGTGTCAACAATCATAACAATCACAGGTTCGACATTTCCTGGAAACGTCCCCAGTTTTAAAGGTCATGGACCGAAATAAAATTCCATTGTCTCAATTACGCCATTTTTCACCAAAACATGATGTAACAATTCCCGAAAACGAATTCACTAACTCATTTTCTTTATTCTATTGTCCCAAAATTTACACCAAATATTTTCACTGTTATGAAACTCACAGGAAAAACCTATAAAACTCGATAATGGCGATTTCGCGAACAGTAAATCACACGAATCAACCCAAGCACACAAATTCCAGAATAAAAACAATCAACAGTTTCGAAATTACGCGAATGCACTGAAAAAGAGTAAAGCGATTTTTGAAAAAAATCAAAATGACCCGATATTAAACAAAGAAAAATTTCGTCGCGTTTGTTTAAGGCGGCGCGAAATAAAAATTTGATTGCCATCGAGCGAGGTATTGAAAATACGAGTGTTTGATTCAAGTTTTGTCGAAAGACAACTTTTGGGTGGAAAATGTATCTCAAACTTACCGAGAATCGGGATAAAGACGACAAAAAGGGTTGGAATTTTATGGAGCTAACTGGTTACAACTTGTTGCTCCTCGTGTTGTGCTTGGTTATGCTCAGTTGTGCTTCTTTGTAGAGGTGACAAAAATTTCGATATTATTGATAATATCGATAATCTCTCAGCGCCGATATTATCGATATTCCGAAACGTTATCGATAATTATCGGAAAAACTTTTCAATTTCTGATTGATTAAAGAAAATTCCAAAATCAGTTATAAAACCAAATATGTTGAGAAGAAGTTGAAAAAGTTTTTTTGTATTATCAAAAACATGAATTAGTACAAGTATTTCCTGTATTCAGACACATTTTTTTTAGTGAGAATTGAATTTTTGTGCGAATAGTTTAATACGTGCGCGCAGGTCCGAGAGCGCCTTATTTACGACTTTTTAACATTTACAACCGTCGGAGTCGTTTATTGGCAAGAAACGGAGACGACTTCCACTATTAGTGTACAAAAGTGAAATTTAACGAAGACTTTCATCAGGGGCGGACGCAGAAAAAATTTTAGGGAGGGGTTTTTGAAAAAAATGTTCCTTAATTTTCGAAATTCCTGGAATTTTTGAACTTTTTGTTGTTTTTGCGATTTTCACCATTTCTGAATTTTTCGTAATTTTAGAAATTTCTAAAATGTGTAATGTTCTCGTAATTTTTCGAATTTCCAAATTCTCGAAACTTCAAAAATTTGTGTACATTTTCAGATTTTTTG
>JAPYZK010002999.1:0-12825 GCA_030522785.1 Platygaster equestris | reverse complement strand
CCTGCTGGAGCTCGAATTATTTTTTCTTTGCGAAATGACTCGAGGAAAACGAATCAGGAGGGTTTCGTTGGGGGGCGGGGAGTTTTTGGGTGGGTTGTTTTAGGGGGGGGGGGGGGGGTGGCGGGTGGGGGGGGGGGGGGGGTTTTTTGGGGGGGGGGTTGTTGGGGGGGGGGGGAGGATTGGTCGTTTGGGGGAAGGAGGTGATTTTCGAGGAGTTTGGAGTTGGTGGTGGATTTTTGATGATTTTTGGCAATTTTTGGGGGGTTTGTGATTTTTTGGGGAGTTTGGGAAGTTTGGAGGTATACAATTTTGCGATTTTTATGGATTTTGAAATTTTGCGGATATTTTCTGAATTTTTTGGGACTTCATTATTTTTGTGAAGGTTTTTAATTATGTTCTTGGGGATTTTTAGACGAATTTCTATTACAGTTTTATTGAACTTCGATAATGATTATTAAATTGAGGGAAGATACTTTTTTTTTTTGCAGATTGTAAATTTTTCAATCGTTCGGGAGAAGGGGGTGGAGGTTGAGCGTGATTTTTGAGAAGTTTGGAATCGTTGAAGTATTTTCGAAGATGTCTGACAATTTTTTGGGGTAGTTTGTGAAGTTTTAAGGTAGAAATTTCACAGTTATTACAGTTTTTGAAATTTTTCGAGTGAGTCGCAATTTTTTACAATTTTATTTTTTTTTTTTGTTTATTCATTTATTTTTTTTCTATGAAGCTTTTCAATTATGTTCTTGGGGATTTAAAAACGGATTCATATACAAGTGGCTTTTTTTTGGAACTTCGATAATGATTATTGAATTATGAAAAAAGAGTTTTTTGGTGTAGATTTTGAGTTTTTCAGTCGTTTGGGGGAAGGGGGTGAAGGTTGGGGGTGATTTTTAAGAAGTTTGAAATTATCGATTGATTTTTGATGATGTTCGGCAATTTTTTTGGCGTTAGTGATTTTGTAGGGAAATTTTTAAAGTTTAGCGGTACAAATGTTACAATTTTTACAGTTTAAAAATTTTGGCGAATATTACCCGAATTTTTTGTAATTAGATTTTTTTAAGCTTTTTAATTACACATGTTCGTAGAGATTTTTGAACGAATTCACGATGGTCTACATACATAGATGTTTTTTGATACTCCGATAATTCGTAATCATTAAATTAATAAAAAAGAGTTTTTTGGGCAGATTTTGAGTTTTTCAGTTGTTTGAGAAAAAGGGGTGAAGGTTGGGGGTGATTTTTGAGGAGTTTGGAATTGTTGATGGATTTTTGATGATGTTTGGCGATTTTTTGGAGTTGCTGACTTTTTATGAAATTCGTGAAGTTGAGAGTTAGGAAATTTTGCAATTTGTACAGTTTTTGAAATTTTGCGAATATGCCCCGCACTGTTTCAGAACTGATTTCTTTTATGGAGCTTTTCAATTTTGTTTTTAGGGATTTTTTGACAAATTTCTACATAGGTAGACATTTTTCGTAACTTCGATAGTAATTAGAAAATCGAGAAAAATTAATAATAATAAGCGAATATCGAGTATGAATTTTTGTTTACAGTGAGTCAAATTTGATTACGAAATACTGAAATTTGGAGAACTTCAGATTTTCGAAATATTGGAATCAATACTATAATCATTATTCAGGATTCAGAACAAAACATAATTCGAAAATTAATATTTTCCTAGGGTGGCGGTGGGGAGGGGGCTGAATTTGGACAGTTTTTCATTATTTTTCGAAATGTTACAATTTTCTGTAAAATCTTACAATATTTTCAAAAATTAGATTGTTTTTAAGAATGCTTAAATTGATATCAGATCAATTTCACCGCGAAAGATTTACACATATTTTCCAATTGTAAATTATTGTTCACTTTCGACGATTTCATCGAATTTTTTTCAGAATAATCCATAGGTATAATCAATAATAAATTATTCTTCTTTACAATAATTATTATTGTCAGAAAATTTTAGAGATTCCCGAAAGTTCACAAAATTTAGAAATTTTATTGTGTACTACATTGAACCAGTACAGAATAATTCTTCGAAATTCGAAATATTTGTCAACATATTTTTCTTACCTGTGAATGATCGAAAATGTGTGAATTCGAATAAGTGAATCATGAAATGATATTCCGTGACCAATTAGTACGAAATCTCGAAATTTGGAAATGTTACGAACGTTCGAAACTCCGCCAATTTCACGTACTATTTTCATCCCCAATATTCTACCATCACTCAATGTACACACATCCAAAAGTGTCTAAAAACCGAGTTCATCCCAAAAACTACCTCATTCACACCATATCGTCGCACAACACCGTCATTCTCCCACTTCCAACAATGACCCCGAAAAAGCTCCGTCGATTTTCCCGACGATTTGTCCCCCATGTCTTCGGAAAAAGCGCCTCGGATTATTAGACGGCTAAATACGTCCCCGTGTCCCGTATTTATCCCCCGTAACATTTCTCGATCCAGGTGTGAGAAAAGCGCACAATGACACGCCAACGTCCCATTCAAACGATCCGCGAGCGCGCCACCCCATAAAAATCCCCGTGAATGGATTTTTCGAAGGGATCTTTTCGTTTAGCGTCACCCTACAATCAGTTCGCGAGACAAATACCCTTATTTGTACACATCCTGGGCATTGTGACGCGTCGCCCCGGAATGAATAAAATTCTTCGGTACATTCGGGGGTCCGTGGGCGGAGGCCCTGATATCGCCTATCTCCCGAGATGTATCCCGTATCGCGATTCACCGGATCCGCTTTTTTCTTCGAATGTCCCGGATGTACCGGAGCACTGGGCGTGACCCGTGCGCGTTTCTAATCATTTTCAAAGAACGTTTTGGCCTTTTTTCGAGAGGAAGCGCGGGCTCCGATAATTTTTGGCTCTCGGGTTACTGTTTGGAGGGCGCGGATAGATGGGAGACGATTTGTTTGCGCTGTTTTCGGGATATGGGAAGACAAGTAAAATATGTCGTTGTTGGGTGTGGTGCCAATGGGGGGAGGGGGGAGGGGGGGCCTTGGGTTATCGAGACTTTGATGTTTTTATTGAGATTTGGGGGAGGGGGTGGGATTTTGCGGAGTTGGGAGGATTTTTAGACATTTTAGACACTCTTTTTTCCAATGGAGCAATGACGATGATGATGGTCGTTTATTAATGTATGGAAATTGACCTAATTTATATTATTCAAGTTTATTATCATTATTTTGTCGTTATTCAATTTTATTTTTGTTATTATTATATAAGATTGTCCGATTTATTATTTATTTAGATATTTATTATTTATAAATTATTCAGTTTTTTGAATGATACGAAATTTTTGAAAATTTAGTGTAATTTGGATGATGAATTCGAATTTTGTTGCAATTTTAGATTCGCATTAAATCTGATTTCCAAAAAAACTTTGAAATGCAAAATTTCTACATTTCTAAAAATGTTATACTTTGTCAATAAAAGTGTCTTTGAATCATTTGAAAAACCTGCAATTTTCTAATAAACGATCGATTGAAAACACAACAAATTTATCAAAATAAAAATTATTTATCCGAAATTCCATCTCAGACGTTTTTCCCAAAAATTCGGAAAAATTAGAATGAAAAACAACAAATGTTTAAAACTCGAGTAATGAATAAAATTTTCTGAACTGGGCTCAATTTTTCGAAAGTTAGTACACTTCAGATGATATATTTTATACGAATTTCGTAAAAATTGTAGATTGCGTACAAAATCCGAATCCCAAAACAAAAAAATTCAGATTGAAAATGTCCAATTTTGATAAATGTTATACTTTGTCACTGAAAATGTCTTCAAATATCAAAAATATCGAATTTTGCCACAAAACGTTAATTAAAAACACAAAAAATTTAACGGAATGGAAATCATTCATTCAAAATTTCAACTTGGTGATTTTTCCGAAAATTCTGAAAATTCGAATGAAAAACAAAAATTTTCCAAACTCTAGTAATGAATCCAATTTTTGAAACTGTGCTCAGTTATTTAAAATTTAATATAATTTAGATAATACACACGAATTTCCTGAAAATTGTGAATTACGTAAAAAATCTATATTTCAAAACAGAAAAATTCGAATTGAAAAATTTTTAATTTCGAAAAATGTTATACTCTGTCACTAAAAATGTCTACAAATTTCGAAAATATTAAATTTTCGAATAAAACGTTGTTTAAAAACACAAAAAATTCATCGAAATAGGAAACATTTACTCAAAACTCCACCTTTGTGGTTTTTTCCGAAAATTCTGAAAAATTGGAATGAAAAACAAAAATCTTCCAAACTCGAATGATCAATTTGATTTTTCGAATCGTACCTAAATCTTCTAAATTTACTACCATTCATATGATATGTACGAATTTTGCGAAAATTGTGTATTACGTAAAGAAACTGAATTTCAAAACAAGCAAATTCAAATTAAATAATTTTAAAGTTATAAAACAATTTTAACTTTGTCACTAAAAATGTCTTTGAATGTCGAAAATCTTAAATTTTCCAAAAAAAAATGATTGAACATACCTAAAATCTCCAAAATCTCACCTAAGAATTCTTCCCCGAAAATTCGGAAAAATGCGAATAAAAAACTGAAAATTTTGAAACACGAATCATCAAATTCACCAAAATCTTCCTTCAACTCCAGTAAATTATCCCACTTTCCAATTATCGACCTAAATCACGTTCTTTCCACTTTTTCAAAAAAAAAAAACAAAAAAAAACAAAAACAAAAAATAACTCAAATCCAAAAATTAACGTCATTTCCACAATGACAAAAACTCTCGAGCTCAAAATCTTCAATCGTCACGAATCTAATAACGAACGGAAAACCTCCATTAAAACCATGAACTCTCAGAAAGTGTAGAATCGAAATTTCACAATTTCCTACACTTCATATTTTTAGTACCGCATAAAAAATTCTTTCGTTTCGGATAATTAAAACAACCGTAATGCTGCCATAGTCTATACCCGAGTCAGTTAGAAAAACTTTTCAACGGTTGTAAATCAATGTAAATTAGTCCGAGTTTTTTTAATCGTGAAGTGAAATTTTATGTGATGTTCTGGGATGAGAAAAAAGACGTAAAATCGGACGATCATAAAAAATAGATCGAGTGTAGAGAATTGTCAATAAGGAAAAATGAATTTCACTCGAATGCAGATCGAGTTATGAGGGTTGAATTATCGTTTTTTAAGGACCGATAAAATTTTCATGACATTGATGATTTTGAAAATTTACGAGGAAGAAAAAACGTTCTTCAATCCAAAAGCGAAGATTTATAGAATCTAAAAAATTACATATGAAATTTCAAATCGAATACATACTCGAAAATTCCACTTTCTCTGGATTAATATAAATCTCCGAGCAAATAGTAATAAAATTCTCGCGTTCCCCGTGGCATTGAACTGGGAATAACATTTCGAAATCACGTGTCGACTACTTCAATTTCATTGCAGAGACTCTAATCTCGGCATAAATATTTATCCAACAGATTTCGCAGCAGCCCCCGATTCAATTACAGTGCTTTTCTGTAATCACTCCTCGGATTAAAGGGGGCTTCTTCGAGAGATATTACATTTTTGCCCTGACTGATTTGTTTTTGAATGGCGGTCTGTGGACGCGGGGCGGATTGGGCAAAATAAAAATTAATTGGGAATGGTTTTTATTCGAGCGGAAATGAATTACAGTGCTCATTTGGAATTTATTTCTCGTTAGGGATCGTTAGTATGAAAACGTGTTATTCGGATGTCGTTGCGACTCGTTTGTGTTGGATGAGGTGGATGCGAAATTGACTCGATTTTAATGATTTTTGGGATCACAAGGTGGAATGTGATGAAGGGTTTTTTGCATCGGGAGTGAAAAAAATTATTTTTGAAGTTTTCTGATATCTTTGGAGTAATAATGTGATAATTATTATAATTTTTTTAATTTTGGAAAATATAGAGGGGAAATTTTGGTTTTTTTTTCTTTCAAATTGTAGATTAGAGTCGAAAATAAAGAATTCTTTTCTATTTTTGAGGTCATTTTTTTGGAGTTTCGGAAATTAGAATTGAATATATATTCGAAATGTGGTTCTTCGATGTTCAAATTTTTGAGTGTTTTGATTCAATATTTTCATTTCTTCAATTTTTGATTCAATTTCTTCGATTTATAGAATTCTGAGTGTATGAATTTTAAAGTTTTTCGATTCTTATCGACTTATTTACAATTGAATTTTGAAATTTCGGTTTGAAAATTTGAAAATTTGTGAATTTGGATACTCTTAAATTGTATTATAACATTATAATAAATTCAAAATTGATACTTTTAAACTTTGTGAAATCGCGAATGAAAAAATTACGATCAAAATAACATCACTCCGCATTCTCGGATTTGAGTTCAAAATTTCAAAAATTCTAAATTCCTGCAATTTTTGAATTTTAAATACGGATTCACTATATAATATAGATATATATTTTCTGAAGTTCCAGATTTTTGGGATTTAAGATTTTTTAAGTGCCAAAGTTATTTCGTCAAATCGTTGGTCAAAAAGTGTCCAAATTTCGCAACTTTTGAATTCTACTATCGCCTTATTTCGAAATTATAAATTGATCAAGAATTTTTCAACCGATGTTTTTATAGTAAAATTTTAAGATGTGAATTTCCAAATTCTCCCTCAATTTGCCAAGTGATTTGATTTTACATTTTTGAAATTCCAAATTCTACGAAGTAAAAAATGAAAATGAGTTAAATAAATTCCTAAATTTTTAAGTTACCAGATACAAATTGTGGATAAAAAATTATTTTGAAAATATTTCGAAAAAATCCAAATAATTCTTACAACTTCGAATAAGTTTCCCAATATTCTCAAAATAATCTCACATTTTCAAAACTCTGAAAAAAAACCAAAAATAATTTGGAATGCTCAGAATTTTATGAAAATTCGTATTTTCTAGGAAATTTTCCAATTCTCCCAGAAGTCTTCAAAAATCGTTAAAATTCCGTCATATTTCCACAATTTTCACGAATCCTTAACTTTCGACACCAGTTCCCCTACTCGTACCTAAATACTCCAACTTTTCATAATTTTCTCAATGAAAACTCTATTTCCTCTTTAAAATACCGTAAGCCTTTCCTCCTTTCGTAAATTTCCTTTCAAGAATCCCCACATTCAGTTATACCCTCGAACAACAATCACAGAAATAGAGCTGTGCACGCAATAATAATCCATCACCGTTTCCATTACTCCATCAATGTATCTCTTTCATAAAAAATCCTTCAGGAAAAACATTCTCTCGATAATAAAATTTTAGTTGAAACGACTCCGATTCGACTATACCTTCTCAATTTGGAATAATATTTTGTCAAACTGACATAATCCAAACTCGAATAAATCAACAATTTCGTTTTTCGGATTCTCGTCTAAATACGTATGTCATGAGTACGCCTGCATCAATCACGCATGAATCGCGCCCAATTTTCTCCTGTCATCCCGGCCTTTCTTTCGGGAACTTCTATCATTTCCGTGTTTTTCATCGGATCCGGCGACATGTATTATCGTGCCAGAAAATCGGCGTAATTTTCTTCTCCTGGGGGATTACGCGCTCGTTCAAAAAAAGAATTCTTTTATGCAGGAAGATGCTAGGGCCCGATAGTTTTCAGGAAAAATGCGCTTCAGAAACGGGATTATGCTCCGAGAGAACATATTTGCTTTCGGGGCACGAAACTTGTGGGACGTGCAGAAAAAATGTGTTGGGAGAATTTCAGAATGCGAAAATTGAGGGAATTTTGGAATGTATGTTCGTGTTTGGGTTTGAAAATGAGGCATTTTGGGAGGTAATGGGGTTTTCTGTTTGAACTATAAATTGGAAGAGATATTTTTGTATATGTGCATTTTTTGTGGATGATTTTTGGGGTTCGATAAGATTTTTGGAGCTTCAGGAGGGAAATTTGAATTTTTTTGGAAATGTCAGGATATTATGAGGGATGATGAATGTTTTTTTTGGGTAGTCACTGCTAAATTTGAGGTCGCTTTATTATTGGGAAATTTTTGAGTTTTTCATGAAACTTGTAAATTTTTGAGAATTTGCATATTTTACCGAAAACTATTACAGATTATGAAAAATGCATATTTGAAGAATTGAAAAAAATTAAATAAAAAATTAAACAATATTTGCAGAATCAAATTGAATAAAATGCATAATTATGGAATTCCACACCAAAAATATTATTCATTTTCGAAATTTACGGAAATAGAAGATTTAATTTTTTTTTCCTTCATTTTCATGATTTTTATTATTGACGAGCAATTTTCTTTTATGCTATTATTATTTTTTTTTATTGAATGATGCGAGAATTCGAAAATATTTCAGGAATTTCAAGAACTCTTTTTTTTTAGTATTTTCGAAGATTTTGGTTTTTCTGAAATATTTTTCGAAACTTCCCAAAATTATTACCAATGATAAACAATTTTCCAAATTTACAGAATTAGACTAAAAAACACTATTTCTTTTTGAATTTTACGTAGATAAAAAAATATCAGTACATTCTTATTTCATTTTCATTATTTTTTATCATTAATGAACAATTTTCTTTATTTTTGTCATTTAATGACGAGAGAAGTTGAAATTATTTTAGGAATTCCGAGAGATTCCTTTTTTTTTCAATATTTTCGAAGATTTTTAAATTTTTGAGAATTCTCCGGAATGTTCAGCAATTTTATAAAATGTATGAGTATTTTTGGAAACTTTGAACTTTTTTGATTATCATTATTCAACCACTCTGAATATAATTTCAGAGATAATTGAAGTCATTTTTACAGACACATACTACATTTTTGCAAAAACTAGATTTTCTAAGTTGAAATCTATAAGAATTTCAAATAATAAAAAAATTATGATCCCAATTTTTCGAATAATTAATAAAAATAATTATAATTAATAAAAAATTCCTTAAAAAAACGGTTTCTCAAACAATGATTTCCATTTTCTGATAAAAATCCAAAAATTCCCACAAAACTCACACAATTTTGACAATGTTTCGATGACAAAATTTCGGTCATTTCTCAAATTTCAAGAGTTCTAATTCGCATCAAAGTCCATACTTTAAAATGTCAGAACTCTGGAAATTTTTCTCCCGATCTTTCCGAAATTTCGAATGATGACTTGCATAAAAAAAAAAAAGTTTCTCAAACAATAATTTCAATTTCATGACATGAATTAAAAATAAAAATTTGCCACAAAATCTGCAAAATTTCGACAATGTCCATAATTTTCCCCAAACCCCAAAACATCACCACAAACGTCGTAACCTCCAAAAAACAGATGCAAAAATCCCAAGAAGCCCAATGTCCAGGATTATCCCCCATTTCGGTTCCACGTAGCCAAAAAAAGCCATTTCCTCCTGACCCAAGAAAATTGATCTCCCAAATTGCATCTCCAAATTGACACTTGTCGACATTTCAGGGAAGACCGTAAGGGTAATTTGCCCGAAGCGAAATGACCTCCCCTGAAAATGACTTCTGGCCAAAATTGGGGCCGTCTCCTGCATCGCCCTTCGCCGTTGCGATATCGCTCCCGGCTTTACAAGCCATCATAAATTCGTAGCCGAAAAATTTGTCATGCCGGACGTCAATGGAGACTCGAAAATTTCTTCCAGCCACCACCACCTGTCCCAGGAGTCGTTTAGAAAGGCCATTCTGGGCCCTACGGAGTGTTATTCACCTTTTAAAAGGCGAATTCACGCTTTTTTCGGCCGGCTAATGCAGGGGCCACAATGAAAATTTGTCTCCGAAGTCCGAACGCATGCAGTTGACGCGTAAACTGGCTTTTTGTAGGGAGAGGCGAGGACTTGGAAATTTTCTGCTTTGTTGGTCTCCGAATCGCGACGCGTAATCCCCCCTGGCACCCTGGTCACGATTTCACAAAGGTCGGGATGACTCGGTTTCGAAGGCAAAATGTCGCGAAATTCGTGAAATTTGGGGAGCTAGAACAACCCAGGCACGTCTACCGAAAACGATCGGAAAATCGATTTCCAGTCAATTATTTTCCGATGTTTCCTGGTGACACCAGCAATTTTTATTTGCTTGTCACTTGAAAATTCCGAAAGTGATGTCACTTTTTTGGTTCACTTTGGGGCACATTCCTTTTCTGAGAGGAGACGAAGATAAATAACGGAGACCGTCGTTGCAAGGACGTTAGTTTGCACTGCGAGAGGAAAATTCGCAAGGACACCGGATCCTGGGGATCAAAGCGAAACGCCGAGAAGAGACAAATTATGACTTGTAATGAGAGGGTTGTGAATTTTACGGAAAAGAGAAAAAAACACGGATCAGTAGAATTATGCATCAGTCATGATATTATTTTTTCTGATTTTAATGACAGTGAATGTTCAATTTTTTTATTTTGATTACTGTTTTTTGGGGGGAATTATCAGCTACTAAGTATAGAATTGATTTAATGTTTTTTTGTCCTAAAATATTTTGGGTCTCAATTTTTAGATTTTGAGCGTGAAGTTTCGGTTTCTGAACTTGTAAATTTAGGGATTTTGTAAAATATGCGTGCACGAATTTTGACTATGTATTTGGAATTTAGATTTCAGAAATTCACTGAATTTTATAAATTCTCAACACGATTTTTTCCATTTCGAAAATGCAGTGATAAGATACTTTTTATCTAACATTTCTAAATTTTGAGAGTTTAAAAAGAGGGAGAGAAATCTTTAGGTTCTGTGTAAAATTTGACAATTTGTTTTATCCTGTACGTCAGAATTACGAAATTTTGATAGTTGGACATTGGGAAATGATTAAAATTTCGAATTTTATTTGAAGTCGTAGAAACTTGAGAATCCCATAATTTTAAAAATTATGGGGTTCAAAATCCTCGAAATCTAGAAATTTTTTGAAATATTCGGAACTTGAAGAATGTTAAAACTTTAGAACTATCAAATTTCGGAATTTCGAAATTCTTTGACGTTCTCAAAAACTTCAAATTTCAACAATTTGAAAATTTCCGGAACTTGCGAAATTTCGGAACTTTATTATTATTCTTCAAAACTTTGAAGTTTCATAAATTTAATAATTTCCAAAGCTTCACAAGTTTCTAGATGCCAGAATTTCAAAATATTACATTTTCAAAACATCAAAATATTTGAAACTTCAGAATTAATCCAAATTTGTTGAAACTTCAGAACCCTAAAATTTAACAATAATACAAAACTCAAACTTCTATTAGGCTATATATCATAAAGCCTTATAAATAATAAATAATGAATATTAAATAAAGTTTATACTTCAAAGCTGCCGAAATTTCCGGAATTCAGGCATTTCAAAACTCATCAACTCAAAACTCCCAAAATTTTTCAAAACTTCCAAACTTGATTTCAACAGTTTCAAAACTTTCGAAATTTCCAGAACTCAAAAAATTTCAACTCCCGAAAACTTTTTGATTTAAAACTTTCGAAAAATTCCGACAATCTTAATAACTTTGAAATTAAAAATCTTTTAAAAGTTTCAAAATTTCCGAAACTTAATAAACTTTGAAACTTCATAATTTATTCTTTAAAACATCGATTACGAGAATTATCCATCGATCACAATATTATCATTTTCTCTGATTTCAGTGACAATGAATATTATATTTTCTTATTTCAATGATTGTTTTTTTGCACATCATTAGCTACTAAATACAGAATTGATTTCACGTTTACCTGACCCAAAATATGCATTAGGTCTCAATTTTCGGATTTTTTGAGAAATTGTAGAGTGCAAAATTTTAGTCCCTGAATTCATGAATTTCAGAACATTGGAATTTAAAATGTAAAATTTACCATCTGGTAAATATATTCGCGGTGAAATTGCAACTACCAAAACTCTTGATGACTTCATAATTCTGGTTATAATTAGTCAAATTCCAAAATGACAACAGGCAAACTTTTGTCAGATTTCTAATTTTTATAATTCATATAAAATTACATATCTCATATTATAATTATTTACGAATTTCGCTCATATTTTAGGTGAAACCGAAATATTCGAAACATTTATTAACTGGAACAAATTTTTCTTTTTTTTTGCAGGTAAGACGATCCAAAAAAATCAACTATACACTGTATTTTTGAGTAAAATCTGAAAATTCCTATTATTAAGTATTTATCCAACTTCCCTCAAAAACTTTCTGCAAATCAATAACAATTATCACGTCCCATATTTCGTGCTCCCAAGAAATCGCTAAAATCCCCGAAACACTTCGCAAAATCGGTAATCGCGATGACCAAACCACTCGCGAATGTAAACCTCCTTTCTCGAATTTTTTTTCACCTGCTGAAATTGCAGTGCAACCCGTAAGTACGATTTCGATCGCCAAGGCCATAGTTTTACGTAACTTTTACGACTCTTCGGAACACGAAGTGAAGAAAACATCGATTAACGCCCGTAATGTCCTCAAATTAGCGTCAGGTGTGAAAGTTTATCAACCTGTTTGTTCACTTGATTATGAGAAAATGAGAAAATAAACTTTTCCCATATTATATACAAATTAAAACATAAAATATACCATAACTCCAGGGGGGAGGGGGGCAGCTAAAAAATCCAAAAACTGCGTCTTTTTATCCGAACAAAATGTATCAATTTCAAAGCATAATAAGAATTTTTCCGAAAACCTGAACTGATAAATTTCAAGAAAAAAAATGGGGTGGGGGCAGCTGAAAAAATCCAAACTAAATGAGAATAAAATTTATTTTTCTTCCCATTGCATCCAGTCTTTTTATCTGAAGAAAATGTATCAATGTCGAAGCATAATGAGAATTTTTTCGAAAATCTGGACTGAAAGATTTCAAAAAAAAAAATTTTGGGGTG